>CAJNDT010001824.1:782166-931237 GCA_905221615.1 Symbiodinium sp. CCMP2592 | reverse complement strand
GTATATGACGTCAGTATTTTACTGAAATATTTAGAATTTGAAAAAAATTCCCAGATTAATCTTATTATCCTTGCATAAGACGAACGCCGGAAATTACCAATTATCCAATGAGACCTACAGACCGAAAGTGACACAATATCCATAGTTTTTAATTTTTTCACGCTGGTGCAGCATGAAGACCACTTTCCCAACCTTATTTTCCTCTGCCAAACCACTTATGGTCATGCGTTATGAAACAGGACCTCTGGTGGAAGTTACTACTTAAGGCCTTGCTGTTGCAAGTCGTTGTGCAGTCATCTGAGATGGTATTTCGGCTCCATGCCAGGAAGTGCTGCCGGTTCGTGAACGTATCATGCTCGTCACCATCACTTGAGATCCGGAGGGGGGTGACGAACCATCTACCTTCATCACGAGACAGCAAACGACCATCGTGAGCATGAGTGAGGACCGTATCGGAGCTGGCAGGCGAGCACCATGAGCATCATCGAAGGCTCGTTTTTCCATTTGAGGATGGTCTAGAAACCCACCTCCAGGAGCCAAAAAGAGGCCCCCGGTGGACACCGCCCAAAATCCCCGTCTAGGACGGTCAATGGCTGCTGAAACCGGACCCAGATTTGCTCAGATTTGGGGGGGGTCCCCCCCACACCCCCTAAGCCTTCTGGCAGAACAAGTTCTGACCATTGAAGCGAAAGGCTCCCTGGGGAGAGCTTTTGTGACAACAGTATCCGATGCTGTTCTTATCCCAGCCCAGTCTTCCTGTCCCTCTGCTCCATTCTGCGATTGCACTTCATTGCAGGTATAATGGTGCCGGGTTTGTCTACCGTCTCCGTCGCAGACTTCGCACTGTTCAGGATGTCTCGGCACTTAGAAACATCTTGAATCTTGAGTTCCTTTTTCGGCGGGGTGTCCACATCGCTGCAATGAGAACGATAATTCTGGCAGGTTCGCTCTCTTGATCAGGCAAGGGAGGTACGCAACGAGCATTGCTAAGACAAGGTACCATGGCCACTGCAAGTGAAACAGGAAGTATGTCCAAGTTGTCAGCAAAGCCGCGTTGTCGAAAACACTCCGCACGAACCCCTCGAGGTGACACGTGACGCTGGGGGACCCTGTGCGCTCTTCTTGCTCCTTCTGTTGGGAGACTTAGCAGGACAACGCGGTCTGGCTAGCTGGAGGAGCTGGATGAGGATGACGAGCTGGAAGGGCTGCCGCCATGCTTGGTCTTCCTCGCACTCACGGCACTCACATTCGGTCATTAGGATGCTTCCCGACAGATCTGCCGCTCCTCAGAAGTTTTTCCGACTTCTTGAGCGCCTTGCACCGTTAGACATGGGCAACGCGCCGAATACTATACACATGACGTAAGACTTCAGAGTTTACGAGCGGGACGGTTCGGCCTTCTCGGCTTTGGCCACTTTCGCTTGGAGCTTTTGCATCCTCAGACATGTGGGACGTGATGACATCGCTGTCTTCTGCTTGTGACCCCTGCATCAACTGGTGAAGATCATTCCGGAAGAGGCTCTTCTTCAGCTTCTTAAACTGTTTCCTCTCCTCCTCGCAAAGATGCGCATCGCGATGCACGGATGGGTCTGCAACGGGGCAGTCTTTAGCACTTTAGCATAGTCAGACCAACGCTTCCAAGAGCTCGCATTCCACCACAACATGTCTGTCCGCTCTGGTTGCCGAAATTGAGGGCCTGCCTTAAACGAGATCCGATCGATGCAAGGCGAATTCAAAGGCTCTGGTTGAGTCCTTTGAGTCAGGATGCCTGTACAGGCGAGCCATCTACTCAAATGTTTTCAATCGGCCCTAGCTTCAACCACCAGGATCAGGAGTCAGCCGCCAGATTTCGATCCCAAAATCAACCGGAAGCATGCACATGCTGAGGCTTTGCTACATTGTAAAGTGTAGGGTTTCATGATCCTCAATGGCTTATCATGCTCTTCCTGTATACCGCTGCATACCGTATGCCCGCATATACATGCAGAATTTGCCCCAAGAAGCATGTTGCCTCCATAGCAACCCGCTACAGTATCGCGTCGTTTCCTCTTTCCGATATTTGCAGCCCACATCCACCGACCCGCCCCTCCCGGCTTGTGGCGTTGATACAAATACACCGTACACTCCATCCCCTCCGGTCCCTTCCCATCCCTTCTCTTCCCCTTTCCCTCCATCTCCCCGCCGCTTTCCTCCTGGCAAACCTACGAGTATATCCAAGAATGGACATCCGCGCATGGGTCCTTGCTCATGGATTTAAGCATTGCTTTCTGCATGGCTTTCTTCTCCTGGCCGCGATCTCATGAGCTGGAATGGCATCTGGAGCCATGCACTGCTGTGGCTCCTGCTTCTTCTCTTTCTTGGTCTTCTCTGGAGGCATTTGTGGTGGCGGCAGGGGTGGAGGAAGTGGAGGCGGCGGTGGTGGCGCCGCCTCTGCTGCCTGCGAGGTAGCGGTGGACGACGGCTCCAACCCAACGGCCCAGACCTGCCTCCTCCAAGTCATCGAAGACCGGCGCGGAGGTGGCTGCAACCTTGGCGCGGAACCTGGGACTTCCGATCTCACGGCTTCGCTCGGATCCTCATGCCTTCATGCTCAAACCAAGAGGCTGGTCCCTCAACCGATAGAGGTCCAGCTCCTGCCAGGAATCCACGACGGCCTTCCGCAATGACTCACCCTCCAGAAAGCTCCTCGGAGTCGCTCCCTGCCAAGGGCGAGCCGTCGGTGTCCTGCGCTCCCTTTGTCGTGTCGAAGCGGACGCCTCAACCAGAGAAGTTCAGAAGCTTACATCCGATGACGGGCAGCGGCATCCGAGGCATCCGAAGTTGCGCCTGTGGCCTTCCGCTTCTCTTTCCGCTCCGGAGCCTGGAAAGGAGTAAATTCCACGTCCAAGACGCAAATTGAGGGCTCTTCGAGAGCTCATGAAACTTCGAGGATCCGGAGGAAGCGAAGCTTCAGATTTTCGTTGCCGCACCTGCACCTCCTCGAAGGTCTCCTTGGGAGCCAAGGCCCTCTTCTCCCGGGCCTTGCCTGGAGCTCGCGGTTTCACAGGACCGCGCTCACGGTCATGATCACGATGAGACGCATGATGAGCATATTACCAGCATGCTGATCACTCAGCAGTGCAGCAGCAAGAGCAACAGCAGCCGAAGTAGTGTCAGTGAGTGTCAGCGGCACAAGAAACATCATGGAACCTTCGAGCCGCCAAGGCTCGTATGACCTCCTCGTCTGCGGCGGCCTCCTCGCCCAGCGAATCGGAAACATATATCAATAAATGTAGTTGTAGAACAATATCATCATGCTTCTGATTTTCAGACATGAAAACTGCGGCATCTGCAGCGATTTAGCTCCAGGAAGAAACCATCTCATTTTGTACATCTGCAGTTCGAACTGTTAGCCGAGCCAACTCTAACACCCAAAACCCATCGCAGGAACGGAAGAAACACATCTTTTCAGGCAGAGTTTTTATGACGGCCCGGCACCTGCTTCGCCTCCTCATCAGCTCTTCGAAGGACCTCTCTCCGTGTGGAACACAACCCGAAAGCCGGAACTGCCCGTAAACTCTAGCGCTTGTGGCAGTTAGGCTCAGGCTCATTATGATGAATGATGATGTGGGTTGTGGTTTGCATGGTGTAACGGCGTAACCAGGATGCAGGGCATCCTCTTGTCTGATATGGGCACTCACAAAGCGTGGCGTTTCTCCTAAAGATGATGTGTGCAAGTCAGATCATCCGAGTCCACGTTGGCATGAACAGTCGATTCGTCGATCAAGCGGAAATGCAAAGAGGATTTGAAATCCACAAAGTCCGTTTGCGCTGTGCAGGGTTTGGACTTCCGCCACCTGAGCTGTCATTATACACATAATGTGTGTGCATTCCTTGGACAACGGTGACGACCTTCCATGATCTTGCATGTAAATGACCCACACACAAGAAGACATTCCCGTGGCACGCTAGAAGACTGTGCAATGACACGGCAGGGCCTCATCGCGTTTTCGCCGCATGCGCGCCGCCTCCTCCTTTGCGGCAAGTCGGGCCTTCTCCTCCTTGCGGCGCTCATCCAGCTGTAGACTGTAGTCACTGTAGTCTTGCAACTTACATGAGAAATCTGGTGCGTTCGTCCGGACACTCACAGTCCTTTGGGAGCTCCACGGTTTCTACTCTCTAGCGCAGGGGTCTAGGAGTTGAAAGCTGAGTTTTCATCAACTCCAAGAGTTTAGGAAGCAGTCGCAGGTCGCGGGGACCTTGTGTGTGAAAGATAAAGCTTATCATGGCCATTATCAGTGTTGACTCCAACTACGATGATCACGATCGTGACGAAGCTTCACAGTGTCCCAATGGCTCGAGTCTGACTACCATGATTGAACGCAAGCGAAATTTCCGAGGCCAAAGTCCGAACAGTGCAAAATCCCCAACAAGCACGAGCTCCTACAACAGCAGAACTCTTGACAAGTACTGTACCGCAAGGCTACAACCGCGTCCCGATTGCATGTGCATCAGGCGGATGTTAAAGCCTCTCTGTCTCTTTCAAGACACGAAATAGCAGCCGAGGTTCAAGCGGGAGCGACGGATTTTGGACGAAAGTACATGCAGAAGCCCAAATCCACCCTGCCGAGACCCGTCCTCAGCCTCCCGCTCCTTCTTCTTGGCCTCTGCCTCGGCCCAGGGGAGCGTTGTTGGGTTTGAATCCTGCTTTGGCCGTCAGCGGTGTGCATATGGCATCACAGCTGCCTTGCGAGCCGCATCTGCCGCATCCTGCACGATGTCCCTGCAACGGGCAATGGATTGGAGCTTGAGTCGGAAGCTATGGCAGCTATGGCTAGAGTCTAACCAAAGATTGGGCTACGCAGCAAGCGCAATACGACGATAAACTATAAACGATGGTGCAGAGAGATCCCAGAATGTCAAAGCGTTATGCTGCTGATAATGATGGCCCATGATCTGTATCAGGGTCAGCCGCCCTATCGCGTTGCACTGTTGCTGCGGGCGAGCAACCATCTTCAAGCCTCTCTTTTGCAAAACTTGCAGGGAACAGCTGTAAGACGTGGATGAGATGCTTCTTTGCCCTGCCATTGTCATCGTCGTCCGTCTTATCAATGTCAAAATCAGCACCACCACTACCACCATCATCATCATTATTATTATTATTACGGAACGGGGGACCCTGGGAGTGCGCCCCTGCCGTGATTTACGCGCGCGTCTTTCAACAAAAAACCAACAAACCATAAAAACCATAAAACCAAAAAAACAATAAAAACCAAAAAAACCAAAGATCTGACACTCTCCGGCCATGGACACCTCAGTCCAGGAGTCTCTGATAATTGTTTTTTTTTTGTGTTTTTTGGAATATATGTTTGTTTTGTTTTTTTGTTTTTTGGTTTTTATGTTTTTTTGGTTTTTTTGACTTTTTCGAAAGACTCGCGCGTGAAGCACGGCAAGCGCTCACTCCCAGGGACACAACGTAGCATGGCCAACAAATACGACTAGATAGCACTGCGAGATACCAAACTTGCACATCAGCACTTTTTGTTCTCAGGATGATGAGAAGATTTGTGGGTATGCGAGGCGCATCAAAACTACAGCGGCCTCACCTTGAGTGCAGACTCCATGCCATTCACACGCAAGCAAACACTACAGAATTCTATCTGGATTGTTATTTTGGTATCCCTGCTCAACAATAACGAACCAGTATCGGAATAACGAAAATGAAATTAAAGATACAACTTCTATTATCCAATGACAATATTTGAAATTAGCAAATAGTTTTCTTATACAATAACGTTATGATAAACAAATAAAAAATTATACAAACAAATGAAATAAGCTAGATTCATTATTTATGCCTTCGTCATTCTCGTAGGCTACTGGGCGTCTGCGTGATATAGCGATCAATGATCTGTCGAACTCCGTTTGTTTTACAGTAACTACCATTTTTAGTGTTAATACGAGGACTATTAAATGGGTCTCTGATATATCTAGGTAGATACCGATTCGTCGATACTTTTTGTGATTATTTTACCAACAAAACAAAGATGAAGTGTATAGTACTGGTGATTATTATTGTTGTAAACTGGTATAGTTATTTAATCTCATTTTAATCTCACATAGGCTCTTCATAGTATACTAGAAAACTTGGATGTGTATAGATACGTGCGCGTGGGAAATATGTATGTATGCATGTGTATATATATATAGGTATATATACGTGAATATGTATGAGTACTTATTATTGAAATGCATGTGTAAACTGTGTTGATATTATACTAGTACTGTTCTATGCGAAACGTTTTTTTCTTTCGTAAGTACAAACTGAAGGCATAATTAACGAATCTAGCTTATTTGATTTGTTTGTATAACTATTTATTTGTTTAGGATAACGTTATTGTATAAGAAAATCATTTGCTAATCTTTTAGATATATTGTAATTGGATACTAATAGAAGATTTGTCTTTAGTTTCATGTTCGTTATTCCGATACTGGTTCGTTATTGTCGATTTTAGTGATCTTGATTATATGTTATCTTATTGTATATAAGTCTCTATATCAAGTCAATTATTTGGAAGACCTAGGCTTTCTTACATGGGTGCATATCTATATATTATATTGGCCAACAGTTTTATAAGCTTAAAAAACATATTATGCTTCTATCATAAAATATACTTCGTTCTTGTTAGAGGATTTGTTCATTGATTTATATATTTAGCTTGTCCACATATCAATATGCTTTCTATATTTCGATTAGTCTTCTGAATATGAGTACAACTAAAATATGATGAATACATGTGTGTACCACTTTACAACGCATTTGTTGTTGGTAATCCAATATGCTTTCTATATTTCGATTATTCTTCTGAATATGACTATAATTAAACTATGATAAATACATGTATGTGCCACTTTACAACGCAATTGTTGCTGGCAATCTATAGAATATCGGCTTGGTGTGTATTGAAAAGTTCCGTATATCTAGTGCTATTGTTGTCTATATTTGGATTTAATATTTGGTTATTATCTTAAAATGTATGATAAGAGTATTAATGCAAAAGGCATGGTTAGTGATAATAATAGGAATATATCCAAATAAAATATCATTTATAGATCAAGAAGTTTGTACTACATCTAGAGGCATGCTCCACACACAGATATGTGTATGTAACTATGTAAGAATAATGAAAAGTCAACATTTGTCGATTAATGTAAGGCACTTTATATAAACAATATGTATATGTATATATATATATATGTGTATTTATATACATATGCCGAGCTCTCTATTATGCACAATGTCACACATACATATGAGGGTATATACATATATATCCGTACAAGTATATGGATATATACATATATGTATAAACATATGTATATACATTTAACCGTATATCTTTATTCTTCATATATATAGTTTGTATTCATATACAAATACATACTTATACATATATGTATATATATGAATGTGAATGTAGCTTATGATATATTTACAAGCAATAGACTTAGGTGATATTAGCCCGATAGAACTAATGAAGCAAAGAATATGATGCAAACGATATGTACGAAAGTCTAAACTTGAAATAATGCAAAATACTAAGAATAGTCTTGGTATTAGATATTGCAGGGTGCCGGAAGAGTCTTATACTTTCCGTTCGCCCGAGTCGGGAAGATCGGCAACAGGTACTTTTCCTATAGACCGATCCATTTCCCAGGGTCGTGTCTCTGGTCGCTTGACCCTTAGACTGGACACATGACCAGCAAACTAACTAGCCATAACATGAATGCGAGCACGAGTGAGTCTCTGTTGGGTTGTATGCAGCAATATATACTTATATATATATATATATATATATATGGTCACCCCCCCCCCCCCCCCATGACAGACCATCCCCTTCAAAACACGCTCCCACCGGCGTGTTCGTGCTTTTTCCGGGGTATCGAGTTTGAGCCCTCCGAACGTATCCCTGGAACCACCAAAAGACTGAGACCAGAAAGCAGCACGATAAGGCGCGCGGGTGTCCTACCAAGAAAGGAATTACAGAGCACACGTGTATGGATGAGGGTTGTGCTGATACACTACATAGTAAGCACTACACAGTAATCTTACTTGAGTCATATATAGAGCAGATTCCAGCATTTCCAAAATTTCCAAAATTCCAAAATTCTCTCCCCTAACTTTCCGGATTTCCAAAATTTCCAAAATTTCCAAAAAGTCCGCCCTTATGTTTTGGAAAAATCCTGTCGACTAGGTCGGGAAATTTTGGAAATTTTGGAAATTTGGAAATTTTGGAAATTTTGGAAATTTTGGAAATCCGGAAAGTTAGGGGAGAGAATTTTGGAAATTTTTGAAATTTTGGACTGCTCTATATATGACTCAAGTAAGATTACTGTGTAGTGCTTTTAACACTAACGTTGACATTTATATTAATGCTTTTATTACGAATATGCACATTACTAGTACTATTATTAACATTAATACTCCTACGCCTACCAATAGTCATATTCATATTGATATTAATGCCAATACTAACAGACACCTGCGTATACTAATGTCCGCAGATATACATACCACTATCTGAAAAGCAAATATATCAATGCATTCGTGTACTAACGTAGTATATTCGTATTTAATTTGTCATATACCCAGTTTCCAACGTGACAATATACTACTTGTTAACGTCTGATTATACTGTATTGATATGCTAACTTGCTAAGACACGAATACTGTAATATGCAAGTACACTGACACATGGCAATGGTATACTAACATATGGATATACCAAAAAAGTTGTTAGATAATATACGAATATGATAAATGAAGTAGCATACCAGGAGACTCATACACTAATATGTTAATAATCGAAGATAATAGCACACCAATATACTAATGTACTCATGCACGAACGTACGCATGCATTAATATACTAAGAGCATACAAACATACAGGTATACAAACATATTACTGTTCGAATACATTATATTGTGTTGGTATACTAAGCTGTTTATATAATCTATCAGTATACTAACATATCAAAACTAATTATAGTATTGATACGCATACTAGCACGTCCGCGAATATTACACTGATGTTAAATTCATCATTAAGACTGATTAAAACTGACATCGACATTGGCACTGGCATTAACACTAATTATCACTAAATATGCTAGTGTACTAATATACGAATACTGTAAAAGGCAAGTACACTGACATGTTCACATGCCATTATGCCAACATATTGATATACCTATAGGCTATTAGGTAAAATACGAATATAGTAAATGTAGTAATAGACCATTATAATAATATACTAATATACAACTACGTTAACATACGAATATCATGATACACCAATATACGAATGTACTCATGCACCAACGTACTAATATATTCGCGCAATCTTCAACTATGCAAATATACTATTGTTCGAATACATTACTGTATTATATTAAGCTCAAAATGTACGAATCAATCAGTATATTCACATATCAAAACTATTTCTAATACTGATACTAATACCAGCACTTTTGTGAATAATAAACAGATACTAAAACCAGCATTCAAACTGATACTAATACTAACACGAGTACTATTACTGACATTGACATCGACACTGGCACTAACACCAGCACGAACATAATCACGAGCTCATATTTACTATTATTGATATGTATACTTTTATTCAATACTAATACTAATACTGATGCTAATACTAATACTAAATACCAATACCAATACTAGTACTAAAGCAATACCCATCCTAATATCAATACTACCACAAAACTATTACTCATATGAACACTGATACCAGGATTAGGACTACTACAACAATGACAGCAGTACTAAGAATAGAACCAAGAACAATACATATTAATCCTAACACTAATACTAGTACTAATACTAGCTACTAATTCTAATACTCATACTCATACCAATACTAATGTCACCACTACTGCTGCTACTACTACTGCTACTACTACGACTACTACGACTACTACTACTACTACTACTACTAGTACACATACTTAATACTAAAACTAATACTGATACTCATACTAGTCACTAATACTAATACTAATACTAATACTCATACTAATACTAATACCAATACTAATGCTACCACTACTACTACTACTGTGCGACAACTATTGCTAATACGACGACTACTACTATTAACATCAATACACATACTTAATGCTAATACTAAGAGTAATACTAATTCGAATACTATTACTAATACTAAACATCTTAATATCAATACTACCACAAAACTAATACTAATGCTAACACTGATACAAGAATTAAGATCTACAAACAGTAATAGTGGTACGAAGAGCAGAATTTTTGATTAAGATTGGGACTAGGAGCGCTGCATGCATGTGAAGAAATTTCCAAAAATTGCAAACCATCTAAAAGAACATTCTGGAATTGAGTTTGGGAGAAGTGTCTGTCGCCTATCCGTTGACAGATCCTGCCTGGGGACGCACGCCACCCTTCCCCTTCCCCACGACGGTCTGTCATGGGGGGGGGGGGGGGTGAGCATATATATATATATATATATATGATTATCACAACATAATTCCAGCATAAACCAAGGTAGCAACAAATACAAAAAAGTAGACAACTTCAAGAAAGTGCACTCCCACAGCCCCCCGGATTCCATTATTATTATCATTATTATTATTATTATCATTATCATTATTACTATTCTTATTATTATTATTATTATTATCGCCATCGTGATGACCAGCATCACTGCCATCTGTGTCATCGCCGTCGTTCCGCGACAAGTAGCAGCATCATCATCAGCAACAGCTGCATCTGCAACAACAGCAGCAGCAACGGTAGCGGCAGCATCAGAAACAACATTTCGCCAATGACACTGTGATGACGTGTCGCCTGACAGGCGTCAGGACTTTGGAAGGCTCGGGAAGGCCCTCGTACATCGCGTCCGGCGGGTGCGCCTGAAGGGTGTGAGCTGCTCCGGTTGCTCAGTAAGACGCTGCACATCAGACGACCAAAACATAGGTCCCGGTAGAGGGCCCTGCCTGAGTGCGCTTCGTGGCCGGGTGTGCGTAGTAGAAGGCTCCGGGCTTGGATTTAGAAGCCACGCGGACCCAGCCCGGGGGGAGGGGCATCGTCTGCAGCTTGGCCTCCAACTGCGCCTGAACGCGCTTCTTCCTGGACTTCTCTCCTCAACTGAGTCCAGACCATTTTTCGAACAAACCTCTAACAGAAGGCATTATCTAGATCAGGCGAGTGGCGCAGAGCATCCTGCTTGCGTCTGGAGCTCTTGGGGTCAGCATTCTTGCTCGCATGCTCTTTGGCATGCTCTTGACGCGCTTCCTCCACGACCTACGGAACCCACAAACACCAACAATCCACGCCAGCAAAAGCACAGTCGACGCTGCGTGACTCCATCTGCTCTTCTGAGGGCCCGGGCAACGGCCTCCGAGCCGGAGGAGCAAACGTCTGCATCGTCGATGACTTCCATGGCAGCTCCGCCACAGAGTCATATCCCAAGAAGAAAGGGAATAAAGAAACAGCAAGCTTTCCTCATGGGCTCAACTGACGGTGCATCAGCGTTGGCTTCGTGGCTCGGTCGTGACTTCTGGGCCCTATTCCCACTGGACAATTGAATTCAATTCCACCAGAGGATGTTCAATGCAAGGAGATCTAGCACTGCTTTCTTTGCGCAATCGAGCCAAGATGGCTGTGCGAGCATGATCTTGCGTGCTGCTTAACCATCAATGCCCCAAGCTGGCCAGGAGGAACTCAGCACAATAGGGGCACTGGTTGAGCTCGTGTGCCATTACGATTTCAGGTGAAGCTATACTTTATAAGCTTTTCGTGGAATCTCGTCAGCGCTCTTCCCAACAGATTCTTCAGACTGCCATCGCGCGACTTAACCTAAGGAAACAACAGCAGACTCGAAAGAAGTTGAGGAGGCTGAAGGCGATCAGTGCTACCCAGCCTCATCAACTGTGCGCCGAAATGGCAATGAGCAGGGTTTCACGAGTGAGCTGCCTCATGTCCCAGGCTCCCAGAAAAACTGTTGTGACGCTCAGATCATGCAAGATGCCGACGGGCCGACGGCAACGAAGGAACAGAGACTTTTCAGTCTTTCGGCTGAGCGTGGCCTCCTGGGGAGCATCCCCAGAGCTCCGGCTGAAGTCCCTAACAGCTTCGGGTCGAGCAACCCCCGATCCCGAAAGAGCTTCGGAACAGAGCAGGGCAAGGATTGGCTGAGAGTAGGGAGCATCTTACACGCATGTGACGTCAGCGGTCTTTTCGGCACACTGACCGAACACCTAGTGCCTGCGCGGCACGCCCGATGATCTTCCCAACTTTGTGGGACGCAAAATATGTTCATGGCCATCCGGACAGCTCTGTCCAGGCTTTCGTTGGCTTCCTTGTAGAAGCGTGCAAGAGACTTCACGACCCAAAAGGCACGGGCCTCAAAGAGCTCTGGTGGCTCTTCAAACTTGAAAATCTTTGTGACTGTCAGCTAAACAAAAGCTGCAAACCATGCTCCTGTTTGGCCTCGTCAGCCACTGAGTCCCGCGAGCAGAAACAGCACCACCGCCATTGTAAACGCAAAGAGCATGCTGGCAAAAAGGCCTCAGTAAACCCCGAGAGTGTCTCAAAGAAGTCACTGTGGCACTGGGAGAACGCTCCTTCACGAATCCGAAGCCGCCGAGAAACAGTTGGTCTTCCTCCCTGCACCTTGCAGCTCGCCCCAGATGAGCACCGCCCAACTGGCACAAACCTGGCAACTCGCGACATCTCGCAACGGTGCTCGGGCGACTGCCTTCGACCACTGCCCGTGAGCACTTGCACTCTGCTTTTCTTCGAGGCGCCAGTGGCTGGCAGCGAGTGATGGACAAGGCCACGGTATTGCCGAGGGTGCGGCCTGAACAGAGTCAACAGCTCTCCAGGCTTCCCTCGAATTACGGATCAGTGAAGGCGATCTTTCTTCGCATGACAAAGACTCATGCGCACTCCACAGGTAGCCGCCCACAATCCAACCATCCTTTGGCCTGCTTGCAGGGAGAGCATGGACCCACATCCATGCGCGAAGCCGCCGGCCAAGCCCAGAAAGTGGTTCCAAGCGCGCAGCTCAAGGTAACTTGACCAAAAACTCAAGCTGACACCTTGCACTGCAGCGAGCTTTGCAGCACAGAACAATCGTTTCTGTGCACAGCTCTCTCGGCCTGAGTGCAGCGGCCACCGGCACAAGGGCGGCAGTAGCAGCAGGGCGGCCAGCAGTGCACCTACGGCCTCAGGCTCAGACCGCCCATTCCTTCGGAGAGTCTGGAAGCGAAGCGCTTCGGCTAGCTAGCAGCTAGCATGCATGCAAGCGGCATAAACAAAGAAGAAGGCCGATGCATTGAGCTGGGTAGCAAAAGCGTTGCCCCACTGCGTCTGCCCCTCGACGCAGGAGCTTATGCAGGGCCAGAGTGCGAAGCAGAAGCCTCCGATAGCCGCGAAGGTGAGGCCCAGATTCCCGCGTTTCACTGCGCGGGCATTCGCCCAGCCGCCCGACACCGTCAGCACCTGCAGCAGGTCTTGCGATCCTGGTTTCGCTCTGTCAAACGAGAAACATGCAGGGCAGGATGGGCACAAGGAGACAGATCAGTCGGTATGGGTAGGCAGATATAAATGTGTAAATGTGGACTGAGAAAGACCTCGGCTTTCCGCTATATACGGGTCGAGACAGAGAGGCTGGCATGACTAAGGCTTTCGGCTCGGCTGCTCGGCCTGCTGGGAGCCAATGGAGCTGATGGGCATTGCAGAGCCGTGGGTCAGAAAAGTCACTGCCGTGGAGTTCAGGCTCCGGGCGAAGGAGCCAGCGGCCACGGAAGTGGCCCGGAAGGACCAAAAGCTCAAGCTGCTGAACTGGCTCCTGGATTTGCGATATTGTCTTTCTGTATTTCGATCCGACATATTCGCTACTTAAGTGCTGAAACTGCGGCAGAGCCTCGAGATACATCCAAAACAAGGAGGCAGGCTCTGGTCTCTCTGGTCTCGCTCTTCCGAGGCGCAATCCTTTTGCAGATTCCAGTGACACCAGCCGTCGAGCAACGTCGCAACCAGAACAGCAAGCACACCTGATTCTGATTCTCAACTTAAGGGGCTCCTGCCGCGTAGGATAGAATACGTTTGCAAGATGTCACAACATGTTCCTTGGCCCCGAAGCACCTGCGAAAGACAGAAGCACGTGCTCAGCTGAGCCCCAACCCTCCACGAAAAGAAGGAACGGTACGCCCAGGGCCATCTCCACACCCAGCAAGATGATGGTCGGCAGAGCCATCCCAGCCAGATCGATGGAAGCGACAGCTAATAGCGAGCCTCGCAGCGCCGCTCACCGCTGCACGTTTAGGGTTTGGGACAGCTTCACCTTTGCACCAGCCATCCACTGCCCGGCCTAGGGCGAAAAGGACGCCAGCCAGAGCACTGATCACGAAGACTACAATGCCAGAAGCATCTCCGGCTGCAGCCTGCAGAGAAGGTGCCGCATCCTGTTGCCAGGGCCACGGCTAAACAAACACCAGTGAAACAGTTGAATTCGCCTTAACATTCGCTGTGGTTTTCGCTTCCAGGTTGCTTGCTCCTGATTTCTGGGCCCCCCTGCGCGATATGCAACAAACCAAAAAATCATCTATTCAGAAGGTGTGTATGAACCGAAATCCGACGCATCTAGGACGGTTGATGCAATGTCGGGTGCAACGTCTATAGACTTTAGATTGACAACAACAGCAACAACAGCAGCAACAACAACAGCAACAGCAGCAACAACAGCAGCAAACAGCAGCAGCAACAACAACAACAACAACCACTACCACTACCACTACCACTACCACTACAGTGACAACGAAAGTCCAAACAAAAATACAAGAATAGCGGTCCAACGCTCCGGCGCTCTCCTTCCCGTGCCGGCGCGCCGCACGCGTTCTCGGATTATACAGCGGCGGAAAAACCCGGCATACATCGAAATTTGCACAATTGATCAGCATCAGCTGCACCTGTTCTTCGGCAATGGTGGTCACGGGCAGCCCTCCTCGGACCCTGAAAACATCATCATGCAAAATCGAATGGAGACTGGGGGGCCGCCGATTGGTGCTCCAAGTAGGAAAAGAGGCCACCCAATAATGCTGATGATGCTGGCCTCCCTGACCCAAGAGGAGCGATGATGGGGGCTGCAAGGAAGCGAAACGGGGCAACGGTCGCCCAATAATGCTGATGATGCTGGCCTCCCTGACCCAGGAGGAGTGATGATGGGGGCTGCAAGGAAGCGAAACAGGGCAACGGTCGCCCAATAATGCTGATGATGCTGGCCTCCCTGACCCAAGAGGAGCGATGATGGGGGCTGCAAGGAAGCGAAACGGGGCAAAGGTCGCCCAATAATGCTGATGATGCTGGCCTGGCCTCCCTGACCCAGGAGGAGCGATGATGGGGGCTGCAATGAAGCGAAACGGGGCAACGGTCGCCCAATAATGCTGATGATGCTGGCCTCCCTGACCCAGGAGGAGGGATGATGGGGGCTGCAAGGAAGCGAATCGGGGCAACGGTCGCCCAATAATGCTGATGATGCTGGCCTCCCTGACCCAAGAGGAGCGATGATGGGGGCTGCAAGGAAGCGAAACGGGGCAAAGGTCGCCCAATAATGCTGATGATGCTGGCCTCCCTGACCCAGGAGGAGCGATGATGGGGGCTGCAATGAAGCGAAACGGAGCAACGGTCGCCCAATAGCAGACGTCCTGGCGGCTAGACAACGCTCCGTGGGAGCCGGCGCTAGCATGGGTGCCGAACGACTCCTCCGTGGGCGACCACCGGGACTTCGTGCGGGCTAAGTTCGACGAGGACGTGGAGGAGGGCCTCATGGAGAAGATGACCCTCGGCAAACGGAGCAACGGTCGCACAATAATGCTGATGATGCTGGACCCGGTAGGAGCGATGATGGGGGCTGCAGGGAGGCGAAACGGAGCAACGGTCGGATGATGCTGCCCTGAGGCCAAACGGAGCAGCGGTCGCCCAATCTGGCCCGGGAGGGGCGATGATGGACGCTGCAAGGAGGCGAAATGGAGCAACGGTCGCCCAATAATGCTGATGATGCTGGCCTCCCTGACCCAAACGAGCGATGATGGGGGCTGCAAGGAGGCGAAACGGAGCAACGGTCGCTCAATAATGCGATGATGCTGGGAACGATGATGGGGCTGCAACCCATTAATGCTGATGATGCTGGCCTCCCTGACCCGGGAGGAGCGATGATGGGGGCTGCAGGGAGGCGAAACGGAGCAACGGTCGCCCACGGATGCTGATGATGCTGGCCTCCCTGCCCGGAAAAAGCGATCGATGATGGGGGCTGCAGGGAGGCGAAACGGAGCAACGGTCGCACAATAATGCTGATGATGCTGGCCTCCCTGGCCCGGGAGGAGGGATGATGGGGGCTGCAAGGAGGCGAAACGGAGCAACGGTCGCACAATAATGCTGATGAATGCTGGCCTCCCTGGCCCGGGAGGAGGGATGATGGGGGCTGCAAGGAAGCGAAACGGAGCAACGGTCGCACAATAATGCTGATGATGCTGGGCCCCCTGGCCCGGGAGGAGGGATGATGGGGGCTGCAAGGAGGCGAAACGGAGCAACGGTCGCACAATAATGCTGATGATGCTGGCCTCCCTGACCCGGGAAAGGAGCGATGATGGGGGCTGCAGGGAGGCGAAACGGAGCAACGGTCGCCCAATAATGCTGATGATGCTGGCCTCCCTGGCCCGGGAGGAGGGATGATGGGGGCTGCAACGAGGCGAAACGGACCAACGGTCGCACAACAAGCTGATGATGCTGGGCCGTCGGGCCGCCGGGGCTGGAAGTATTGCAATTGATGGTCGGTTCTTGGCGTCTGGACGATGATATGCACTGTTTGCAATATTTGGCGCACTGCGTTGCATACGTTTGGCGCATTGGGACCTGCTTGTCCTCTGAGCCTGCCCGGGCGTACGTGTGCGGGGAGAAGCAATCGAGGCAAGAACAGCAACAATAGCAGCAAGACGCGCATTAATAAGTTGAGCAATAGTTTTGATAGATGCGACAGGTAAACATGCGAACAGCAGCAGTGTGGAAAATAGAAGGGCAAGTTCTGCATGCAACACTTTAAATTCTGCTGTGTGAGTTTCAGACCAGTGAACAGGCCGCCCACGGGCAGGCAGCGCGGGTAGCATCCCGGACAAACCAATACTTGAGCCTCAAACCGCAAAGCATTTAGAACAACATTTAACAAGCACGGGGACCACAACCACAACAGCGACGACACTCACAACAACAACAACAACAACAACAACAACAACAACAACAACAACAACAACAACAACAACAACAACAACCACAACCGCAATGACAACCGCAACAACGACGACGACGACCACAACAACAAGAATAACAACAACCACAACCGCAACAACAGCAACAACAGCAACAACATTCATTCACACGCAGCGGGAGGATACTGTCTGAGGTGAAACTTAACGTCCACGCTTTGCGAGGGATCGACCTGCTGCTCTGCTTGCTACTTGCGCGGTCACTTCATGACGAGCCGTGCCTTAACACAGCACTCGCACACGCTCCGCCCCTCAAGGCTGCAAGCAATGAAGTCGGAATCGGACGTGTCGTCAGTGACTCGAGCTGCAGACTCTGGCACTAATGAAGGAGTTAACCGGCTGATTTGCAATGTATCGCTGACTGATTGGCGACGTCCATTTTGCACACTGCTGTCTCGCGAGAGTGTCTAGCCTCGCTGTGAAGGCTCGGTACGAACCACTAGCTCTCTGTTATAGTAGAGGCGGTGAGGCAATGAAACACTCAGTAAAGGCAGGCCAGGCATGGCAAGGGGAGAAACTCCTCCGATTGTTGGGGAGAGTCTCCTCCTAAGGGAGGGTTGTCCTCTGCCTCGTTGCTGGGGGAGTACCTCCACCAAGCTGTCGCTTCAGGGGAGAATCTCCACCTGACGGACCTGCGTCTCCCCGTTTAGGGGCAGAGCTCTCATCCATCGATGCTCGCTGGAAGAGCTCTTGCAGAGACATTACTCGGGAAATTGGCTACGTCCTGGGGCTCGTGAGAGACGGCGCTGCGAGCTAGGAAGATGACGTAGCTATTTTCTTGAAGCAGGGGATCTTCGAGGGTACAGGGACTAGGGGGGTGGGAGTCATCACCAACAAACCAGGCATCTGCTGTGCGTACAGCTGCACGGTAATGGCCACTAATGGACTCCATTCCTAGGTGAATGATCACTGCCTCTACTGTGTAGGTACAGAACGAAACTCGGGATGTGTGGTCCAGGAAGGCAGGGATCTGGACTTGCTGTGGGATTGTGATGCGAGTGTGATCCTTAGCTTCACCTGCGAATCTCGGCAAGGCTAAGCACACCTGCTGTGCAGCTTCTATGAGAGCACATGAGCGCTCCTGAGACGACCATGCCACTAGCATGTCCTGCAGGTTGGGCTTGATCGCCGTGGCGAGATGAATGGGAGAACCCCCTTCTTCATCGACTATCACACCCTCTGGAACTGATGCTCGAGTTTCCCACTGTCCAAATTTTGATGCAGAGAGATTCCGAAACACTTGCTGCAGGAACTCTGCAGAATCATGCTGTCCTCCGTCAAAGAGCCAGCCCGTGGTGAGCTCCGAGAAGACTCTGTGTTCAGGGGTTATTCTCGCGAGTAGACTGATCCGAGATGCCTCGTGAAAAGGCGCCTCTGTGGGATCAGATAGCCAGTGCAGACACTGTAGACCTGAGTTGGCATAGCAGTGGTTGCGAGTGTTGGCTAGCAGGAGAAAGCCTTCCAGTCTAAATTCGGGAAGGGGAATACCTGGCATTGAATCTGTGGGCTTCTTTGTGGCTGTCTTCGCCGAGGTCGTGGGCCTTGCTCGAGTATATTCTCGGGGCTGCTTACTGAGCTGCTGACGCGCTACCTCCTGCAGTACGTGCACCTGCAGTAGTGGAACGCACTGCTGAGCATGTCTACCCGGGGCATCCACACGTAGTTTGCAATAGCGACAGCTATCGCCTTTGTGAAAGAAGACCTTGAACTGAGCAAGTCTTGGTTGGAGAGTTTTCTCAAGCTTGGCCATCACTTCAGGATGCTGCTTGTTTAGGTGCTGTTTGGCTCCTTTCTGACCAACAAGGACCTGACCGCAGAGTGCACAGTGCTCCATCAGGTAATCATGGAACACCGGATTTCGAGCTGCTCCTTCCGGATTTTCCTGAGCATCAGACTGTAGACTTTCTGTAAGTGAAATCCGGTTCTGGGCTTCGAGAGGGAGCTCTTCCTGCTGTCGAAGCAAGAGCTCTACCCGAGGACATGTAGAAGCTTCGACGTGTTTGCGCAGAGAGAACACTGTTCGGAATGTTGCTCTACAGGCGATGCAAGTTGCTGACCCTGGCATTGAATGCAAAATAGGGTCAAATCTGGGTCCTTTCAAGCTTTGCTGCGAATCTGGATGGGCCTTCTGCAGGTGGCGACGGAGTGCCCCGGTACCAGAGAGACATGCTCCACACTCGTCGCAGGTCAGGATCTTTTCCTCTACTGATTGCGAGGAGAAGTCAATGGCAAGGCCTTCCAGAGCCTGGCTGATTGCCTCAGCGCGCAGCTTGTAGTGTGGGAGGAGCTGAGGATCTGAGTGTTGCTGTCTCTTAATGAACTGTGTAAGCCTCTTTTGCAGCTGCTCCTTCACGTGAGGAATCCGTACTCTCCGGAGTAACTCCTGGTTGGATTCCTTCGTTTCCTGGGAGTAGCTCCGCAGGACAAACCGAAGTTGGTACATCATGTGTGAATGGAGCTTCTGCAATCCCTGCTGTGTCAGTCCTACCACGTGAAGGGCATACAGAGCAGAGGCCCACGCAGTTATTGTCCAAATTGACAGACGACGTCTGTCTGATAGGACTCGATGGTTCCTAACTGCATGGGCGACTTCTGACATTGCTAGCTTACTGGATGACAGCCGATGTTTAAGGGTCTTCATTTCATAGTCATGATAAGAAAGAATGACCCCCAGGTATGGGACCTGGTACCGCAGCGATATCAACTTGCCCGAAGGGAGTTCCACAAACTTCTCTCCATCTACCTGGCGAAATAGCTTTTTCCTAATTGTCGAGGCTGAACCTCCTTGTAGCTGCAGCAGTATTGCTGACTTGGACGGATTGACCTTGAACCCAAGTTCAACCAATTGATCCAGAAGAAGGTCGCAGTACCCTAGTGCTGTAATGAGGCCAGACTCAGACTCGAAATGCGACTGAATCAAGCTGTCATCCGCATACATGGTGAGAAGTTTAACTAGTTCGGGGGGGCTGATTTTTCCAGAGAGCTTCCTAAAGAGAAGCCCGGATGCAAAGGCGAATAGGGAAGGTGCAAGCTTGCATCCCTGCTTGATTCCCCTGCGTGTGGCTATCTCAAAGCTCTGATCGCTGGCTGTCATCTTGTACAAGGCTTTGATGTGGAGATGGCCCACCACCTCTATAAGAAGAGGGTCTGCTTGTTCAGCTTCCAGGGCTTCTCTTAATCGTAGCCTGTCCACAGTGTCAAAAGCTTTGCTCATGTCAACGCTCATCGTGAGACTGCCCCTGAGCTTAAGCCCCTGTTGTCCCTTACCAGCCGCTCTAGTTGTAAGGGCCTGCCTGAACCTGGCCTGATCCACATGTGTGAGGGCCTTACAGATCGCCTCCTCTGTGCCCCTACCTGGTACGAAGCCAAACTGAGAGACTCCTTGCATTGCTTGATGGAGGGTGGACTTGAGTCTCTGCCTCACAAGTCCTGCCAGGACCTTGCCCTCAGGTGCTATCACCCCGATCGGACGGAGTGATGTTGGCTTATCTGGCTTCTTGGGGGGCTTTGGGAGCCAAGAGATCTGTGACGAGGTGACGCTGTCCGAAAGCCTTCCTGCAGTGACCTCCCTATTGAGAGTGTCCGAGATAAGCCGAATAGCGTTGGGGCCTAGGGAGCGCCAAGCTACTATGGGAGGACTTTCTTTAGGAACTGCTTTGCCAAGCTTTATAGTGCCTAGCTGTTCTTGAACTTCTTGCTCGGTGATGTGCAGGCTGCCTTGTATCCCTGTGAGCGGGAAGTCGTCCCCTGCTCCAAACAGTTCAATGGAGTATTCCTCTAATTGTCTACGTTCTTCCTTGGCTGTTAGGAAGCGACCCTCTGAGTCACGTAGCTGAACTCTTTCCTGAGGCCTCCCCGACCGGAAGCGCTTGATCACCTTGTAGAGGGAATGACTCCCGTCTTGCTTGGATTTAAGCTCTGCCTGCTCAAGTTGTTCATCTATTTCCTGTCGTCGCCTTTCCTGCTTCTGACGCTTTGCTACCCTCGCCTGTGCACTTTGCTGAGACAGCGACAGCCAGCAGCGAAATACCATTCGGACCTGCAACTCCGGCAAGAACTCTGCTAAGACCTTGACTGACATTGGGAGTGAGCGCAACACTGTGCGCTCTGCCCAAATGCTGAGATCTGTTCTTTGTGCTGCTCCCTTTCTCTTGGGAAAGTGAGTCGCGAGGGCTGAGTTCATTGCTTGATGGAGACTCTGCCAGGTTTGGGGATGATCCTGAAGGAGGGAGTCTACCTCCCTGGCAAATGCCTGTATTTTCGGGGAACGGTGTCTGTAGCAGTCCTCCATTGCCTGCTGGTCATAGGGTTTTGAGGCTTGGGCGGAGTATCTCCTGCTGTGCCTCAGTTTACCAAGAAGGGGGAAATGCCTACTACCATCCCTCCAGGATGCCACTGGGAAGGTCCTTAGTGGCCGGCAAAACCTGGCAGGGCCTTGGGACTGTGCAATCCTGACAAACGAGAAGTCAATCTGTGAAACAGAGTTGCCTTGTTCGTGGGTGGCTGGTCTATGCACTCCCCAAGTGTTGGTTGCGACTAGCTGGTGCTCCGACAGTAGGGTCTGGAGATCCTTAGATCCGCGATGCCCTAGTCTGCAAGCCTGGATCGTGCATGGCCCTACGTGTTTGTTGTCGGTCTTGAGCGAGGAGTTAAAATCTCCTAGCACAAGGAGAGTGTTGCGATTGGGAACAGCTCGGATGGACTTACTTAGGGCGTGAAGGGTCTGCTTCCGGGTTTCCTTATTCTGAGCGACAGTCTCCTTAGAGCGCCAAACGTATTGATAGCAGCTGAAGACGTCCAGTGAGATGCCGTTGCTCGGCACCCGGACCTGGAGAACTCTTCCTGGAACAACCTCGTTGTAGCGAAGATCCTGTGACTTGCACAGCGTGGAGTGCACCATTATGAGGACCCCGGCTCCCTTCTCCCCTGTGGAGCCAGAGCTGATCACGTGCCAACCTGACTTGCTGAATTGCCATGAGCCCCTCCAGTGTGTTTCCTGAATTGCTACCAGCTTCACATCCTGAAATGCGGCACTTTGCAGTACGGAGAGTAACTCTTCCCAAACTGCTGTTGTGAGAGATCCTGCGTTCCAGGATAGATAGCTGAGATTCTTATCTTCTGTAAATTTTGAAGGCCGAGTCCTTCTGCCGGGATTGGTGGGCTTTACATGTGCCGGAGCAACTCCAAGCTCTGTTGACGACATCGTCCTTCCCTTGTAGACCGCACTACCTTCAAGCAGAGCTTTACGTGCTGCCCTTTGATAAGAGCGTTTACCCTTCCCTTTAGGAACGGGCTGATGCTTGGTCGAACCACTAGGCTGTTTCGCAGCACTCATGTTGAGTACGGCTCCTGTCGGCTTCGCAATACCGACAACCCTCACCTCTGGGAGATGTTAGAGAGCTGTAAATCTAATACTCCCTCCCGGACTTGGGACCGGGACTGCTCAGGCGCTGACAAATGCCATGGCAAGAAAGGAAAAAGGCAACTGTACTAGCCTGACCTTTCCTGAGCCGAGAGGCTTACAGCAACAACAACCACAACCACAACCACAACCACAACCACAACCACAACCACCAGCACCACCACCACCACAACAACCACCACAACCACAACAACCACAACAGCAAACACCACCACCACCACCACCAGCAGCACCAGCAGCAGCAGCAGCAGCAGCAGCACCAGCAGCAGCAGCAGCAGCAGCAGCAGCACCAGCACCAGCACCACCAGCACCACCAGCACCAGCACCACCAGCACCAGCACCACCACCACCACCACCAGCAGCACCAGCACCAGCACCAGCACCACCACCATCACCACCATCACCACCAATACCACCATCACCGCCGCCGCCACCACCGCCACCACCACCACCACCACCACAACAACGAGTCCTCCAAAACATCGAAAAACGTTGCAAAATCAGGAAAGAAAAACACATACCAATCATATACCGGCAAAGAGCGCCCAAGAATGCAATCAATCCGAGAGAAGGCCCCAAAATACAACCGTCTAGCTCCGCACTCCCTCTACTGAAGAAACAAGCCGTTTCTAAGTAGGCATGCCAACCGTCTTGATGTCCCTCTTTGGGGGCCAGCCCTTCTGCAGATCGAGGTCCTGCAGCAGTAAACAACCTGCCAGGAGATGGCCGAGCACATAGTCGAAGAAGTACAACCTCGCAACTCTGGCTTTCAGCTCCCTTTCATTTTAGAGGAAAATGAAAAGGATGCACTTCTGCTCATCTCTGCATCCACATAGGCGCCTACATCGAAAACAGTTCGACAAGGTCGGCACAAGTCTGCAAGAAGCTTCTGTGCGCCGAGCAGCTCGAAACGGATGCGGGATAACAACAGGGTGTTTGCCCAGGAGCCCCAGAGGAACATGGCCGCCAAGGCCAGCAACAAAGCCACCGGCTTCTCCATGGCATGCTCAAGGCATGGTCTGCTGTCGGCAGGAAACTTCAATATCAAGACCACAGCATCTGACACTCTGAAACTCTTCGTGCTGGGCTTGGCCCTGTCCTAGCTGCGCTTCGTCATGTTTCAGGGCTGCGGCCAGGTGATCGCCACTTTCCAGTGTCGTGTCAAGCCGTCATAGCAAATGGAACCAGACGATGCCTACATGACGGATTGCGCCGTTTCTAAAACCGGTGACAATGTGGACCAACTGAAAGCAAGACTCGGATGGCATCTTTACTCCGTGTCAAAGCCCCCCACCATGCCTATTGACGGTTATGTTGTGTTTTGCTGCATGTTGTACCCACCTCATCACGTCAAAACCCTACCAGCCGGCTACTATTGTTTATGACTTTGGCGTTAGGCTTCAGGTTTTCGGCTTGATGTGCCTAGGCTTCGATAGCAAGTTGCAATTTGGGGGTGGCAGTTCGTTTGTCTAGGACAAGGTCTACTTCTGAAATTTAAAGCCGACGCCCCAACCTCGAACGTCGAAGCTTTGGCCACACTTGCGGTTGCGATTTCCCGATACAGCATATGTTTCTTGTACAGGATCTCCCTCCAAAAGCTACACATTCTCACCTTCCTTTCTCTTCCTTTACAGCAACCCTAGACCACCCCCCACCCCTCCCTTCTTGATCCTTCGCCTTGCCGTCTGCCGGTTTAAAACTGGATGTGCTTCCGATCCCTAAACCATGAACCCCAACGCACCAAAACGTTGTAGGACCTCTAAGCCCTTCAGCATCAGCACTGCAAGCTTGTAAGTCACCCATTTGGGGGCTTGCTTTTGGGGGAGCCTAGCGTTTTACGAGGGGAGGGTTTCTGAGGCATGGCCGAAGCCAGGCAGCTGTGTGCTCGCAGCTCGCGATCTGCCACTGAATGTGTGTTGGTCGCTTCAATCTCACACTCTGACTCAACCTGCGACTCTGACCCGGCCGCATGCACTCACACTTGTTTGCAGTCATGGGCTCGTAGCGGCTCGTCTGAAAACCGCCCATCCGTGCGAGTGAAACCACAGAGCGTGTCGAGTCTTCGTCTGTGCCCGACGTCTGCTGCAGCCCAAAGCTTGGCATTTTATTCCCAGCTGCCCTTCAAGCACAGAAAGAAGACCCGCCGCTGTGAAGCATGCTGGCTGGCCTCACATGAGACCTAGGTGAAATGCTGCAGCTCGCTGAAGTTCCAGGTAAAGCTTATGCAAATCATCAATTCCTTTCGGGCTATCAATTCAAGCTTGCTGCTCACGTTGGAATACACAGGTAGCTTTGTACATCAATCCGGGACGCCCTGCTCAGCTTGTTGATGAGCGACTGGGCCGTCGACCAGGAGCAGACAGATGTTGGCGCTTTCTCTGATTGCTGAATCTGCCAAATGAGTCTGTCAGCTCATGGCACATGGCAGTGCAAAGATTCAAGGAGGAAAGCCGAGGAAGGACACCTTCCTCCTTTCATCCTAGAGTGAGTTAGGGGGGTTTGGTTTTGGAAGCTCCGCTCCTCCCGTGTGGAAAGAATGCCTCACGGAGTGCCTAGCGCCCCGCCGTTCGCTTCGGAGCCTGCAGGTCGCGGGCGGCTTCACCGAGTTGGCAAGGCATCCCAATCGCACTTCAAGATCCGTGTTCCTTGCGCTTCCCATTGGCCTCCAAAGCATCGAGTGACTCGTCCGTCCAGTAGCTCATGCTACTCCTGACAGAGCGAGAGCGAGAGAGGAGTGCAAATGCGTGCTGCATGCGTACGTGCATGCGCTGTTTCTTGATCCTTCCCCGTCGTGTTGCCTGAGTACGCAGGACGACAAGGAGGAGGACAAAGCAAGCAAGAACGACTCTGACACTGTAGGCTGGAAAACTGAACTATGTTGACCTTCAGCATTCAATTCTGCAGGCCCATGCATGTCAATCGATGTTCCTCTCTCCGACCCATCAAGTCATCATGATGCATCGTATGATACTCGGCAGTAGCAAACGCTGCACGACTGTGGGAAGTTGTTCGAACTTGGATCTGCATGGTGCACCTTGCTTCATCCAGGGAACTGCTTGTCCCGTCAGTCGTGTTTCAGGCTTATTTAGACTTAAGACTTTTTGTATAACCACCGAACCCATAAACTTCTGAACATAGCGGCAAACACACCTACCATGTCCGTTGAAACTCCCACACAGCCTGCCCCACAAACCTCAAGCCGACTCCCCGACGCTGATGCACACCCTGAACACCCAAACCATCGCACGCCGTTAACTCTAAAAGCCTAGACCATGAACCCAAACCCCTGATCCTTGAAACCCGTTGAGCAGCCTCCGAGGTTTGGATTTCAGCCGCCTGCTCGAGGCCGAAGGCCTGGACCTGCTTTCCAAAGCTTCATTGCAGCGAAGCGAAGCAAAGCGAGTTGTTTCTGCTTCGTAGAGCTCTGTGCAGAATATGTTGCTGATATGCATGATATGAAATGCTGCGAGAAAACGAGAAAACCCCGCTACGTTGCGGCTGGCAGGCAGGAGGTAGGCTGTGACTTATGCACCAGGCTTTGTGCACCCTGGCCTTCCGGACGAAGGCCGCGAGGAGGCCCCAGCCACGCTCTCAGAAGCCGCGGAGTCCAAGAGGCGATCGCGGGCCTGGCAAAGCTTCGATCACGCTGTCGTTACGTGTAGCCATGTGTAGCCCATTTATGACCCTTTATATAATATATCTATGCGATGATAGTTAGACTCTTATTGTATATAGGTGTTCGGTATTGGCTGTATTGCTTTCCACAATAAAAGCCATCGGCGGCGTTGTAGGGTCTGCATGGGTCTGCCGGACCTCCCGAACCGCGTGGAACAGCGTCACCCTCTGCTCCATGGTCAGAGGGCACATGTCCTCAGTGATCTCCAGAGCAGCGCGCACCTGCACCGGCATCAGCGCGACGGCAGCGGGGAGAGGAACAAAGGACCAGAAGAGCTACAGCGGAGCTACAGCGGCGAGGAGAAGAGCTCTGGGCCCGGCCTCGGGCAGCTCCGTCGCCAGGCGCTGCAGAAGGCTGTTCGGCAAGGCGGCCAGGGAAGCGGCCTCCGCCAAGCTCCGGGCACCACAGTATGCTGCTGTATGCTGTCCTGTCTACGGCCCGTCTTAGTCTTGTTGCTTCAGGGAGCCTGGGCCAAGCGGGCCGGCGGCAGCAGCTGCAGCAATCGCGCCTGCACATACAGGCATAGTGCCGACTCGCACTTCACCTGAGAAGCTACAGCACCGTGACAAAGCATCTCTCATGCTCATTGTCTGCAACCCCTCCGCTGCTTAGGTAGGATTTGCAAATCCTTCGATGACTCCCGAAACTTCATTCTTGCACGACTTTGACATCGCATACAGGGGTCCGTCCTCTGCGATGGTAGACTCCAGCTTGCGACCCGCAGCTCCTCGAGTCAGGAGGATGGCGCTCCAGAGCACTTCCTCGAGCAAAGCGGGCAACTCTTCCGTGTCAACTTCCGTCTCTGCCTGGGGTGGCGTTTCAGGAGCCTGGGGCGGCACCTCCGAAAGGAGCGGGAGCGGTGCACAGACCGTGGGCTCTGCAGCTTTGCTTATCTCCTCCGCTGGCATCGAGTCCTCGTCTGGGGAGTCCCCATGCCTTGCATCGAGCATCTCCCAGTAGAGCCGGTCAATGTCGGCCATCAGATCCTCGCCTTCACGCGGCTGGGGAAGCGTCTCGGAAGCTCCAGACGGCTCGTCCGTGCCGTCCGTGGTCCCAAGATCTCCCTCTGCTTGTGCCTCAGAGCTTTTGCCGTCAGGCATCGCACGGGTGTCGCTGGTAGCGGCCATGAACTGAGTGTAGAGGGCATCGATGCTGTGCAACATTTGCTCACACGCTGCGCTCTCCTCGCCGTGGCCTTCGGAGAGACCCTCCTCACCAGCCAAGAAGCTGAGAAGCTTCGCCGCCTCATCCGGGCTCAACTCCTCCTCCGGGCTGTCTGCACCGCTTGCACTGCTCGGGCCGCTCGGTCCGTTCGCGCCGGGTCCGGACATGCGCCGCTTTTTCTCTCCCCTGGCGTCCTTGTCCGCCTTGTCCTTGCCCTTCCCGTGCTCCGGCCGCGGCGGTCCGTCCACCAGGTGCTTTGGAACGACGGGGACGGCGTAGGGAGCCGGAGCTCCACGCCGCAAAGAAGCGCCCTGGGAGCGCGCGCGGCCCGGCGAGCGGTGGCCTCGGGATCGTGCTCGCAAGGACTCCCTCTTGGCCTCCTTCGCTTCCTCGTCGATGCGCTCCAGCCTTGAAGGGCACTGTGCCAGCAAGGACGGGATGATCTTTACTGGCGGCTCCTCCAGCTCTTCGAGCGGATCCGAAACGGAAGGGGCCTCTGTCTCCTGGCTTGGAATCTCCGGCTCTCCCTCCTCGCCTTGAGCGTGGACCGTTTGCTCCGCTGACGGCGGCGATGGTTCTTCTGCTTTGGGCTTGCGAGGCTGCGCCAGCCTCTTGCACGCCTCTCTCTGTGAGCGAGGAGACCTTGGCCTGGGCTTGGCACTGGTGGGGCCGGGCTCGGGCAGAGGCTCCTTCAGCTGTCGGGGCTTTGCTAACTCTTCGAGTCGCTCCCGCTGTTCCTTGCAGGACCGCTTCTGGTCGATCCCAAACTTCGCGGGACCCAGGAGCCGCTCCAGCCAAGCGCCGGTGCTCTCTACAGACTCGATGGACTCCTCCAAGACCATCTCGGGCTCTTCTGGCGTCTCCTCCTTCGCCTCTGTGTCCGCTTCCGGCATCGGCGTCTCTTCCTGCTCCAGGCCTCCTGCCGAGACCTCCTGCTCCGCAGGCGGCGGAGGAATCTCCGGTGGAGGGCTCTTGGGCAGCGCGCTTTCCAGTGCCTCCAGTGCTTGAAGCGGCTGCAGCGGCTGGAGGGTCTGGAGAGGCGGGGCGACCCCGGAGTCGCGGCGTCTGAGCTCCGCAGAGGAAGGCCGGGAGCGCGGCAGGCGCAAGCGAGAGTGCATGGACTGCGGCCCTCGAACGTCCTTGGGCTCTGTGCTCGAGATGGCCAAAGCTCCGGCCTGTGCCAGCCTCGTGCGGCTCTGTGCCTTCTTTGCTCGGCTTTCGGAGGGACTGGAGAAGCTCGGCCAAGTGATCCCGTTCTTCAGGAGCCGCCTAAGCTGCGAAGCTGCGAAGCCGGGACGATGTCAATGCGACTCTGCTCCCGATGGCTCCCGCCGGCCTGCCCGCTTCCAGGATCACTTCGTCCAGCTCCGGAGCCTGCGTCTCCTCAGCCCGAGGCTTCACCAAGCGGTCGAGGTAGGCGCGCTGCTCCGCCGCAGTCCGCCGCGGCTTCGCAGCCTCGGGACAGACTCGTAAGACACCCGCGACAGCCCGAAACCAAACTCTGCAAGATCTGAGTTGGGCTCATCCGCCTTCACCTCTGCAGGAGGCCTCACGTAGCAGATGCTGCACGAAGTGGCTTTTCTTGGGTGCATGCTTCAACTCATTGTTGTGTCGATCAGTGTCGATAAGCATATATTCCAACACGGCGACGTCCGGAACCCTGACACGTTCCAGAGCACTCAGGAACACAACTCTGGAACTGGGAACTGGCTGTTTCAGTTGTTGTCTGCCTCCACGATGGGACTGTAGTGTGGTACGATGATGGCCCCCCCCGTTCAATGCCTCCGCCTCAACTCAAAGGAAGCCAAGTCGTCTGAAGCACTTGAAGCTTCGGCGTGCAAACACCGAGTCAAAAACAGCTGGACGACACCAGCAGGCACCTCGCCTTGTAAATTCAGGCAGGACATTCCGCAACTTTCGCGAATGTTGAATCCGAAACACTCCCAGTATCTGCTGCAGCTTTCATAAGCAGGAAGAGTATGCGCAGATCTCCGTCTATTCGGGCGGAGCTCAGGGGGCGGATGGGCAGGCGCACACCAAGACTTTGTGAGTCTTAGGAATTCGAAGGCCGTGCCGAGGTCTTACAAGGCATCCGACTATTCGAACACTCAGTTGGGCTATCAGGGCGGTGTCTTCTTCTTTGCCGCCCGCACGCAGACTTTCGCTGGAGCATCTCTTGTCCAAGCTGAACCCCAATAGTCGGTAATTGGACATATTCCTCCCGCTTGACCGTGCTACGGCAACCTGCATTTCACTTCGACCTCACCAGAATGCATCTATCGTTTTGGTCTTCGTCATCTTACGTCGTCTGCTGACTGAATGGTAGCCCACAAGAGACAGACAAACCTCTGCTGCCACAAACCGCGTTCCTTCTTGTGGTCGACTCCCTAGATTAGAATCCTCACGAAGGTCGACGACAAGTCGCAACGATTACACAGAACTGCTTGCAACTCGCTTGAAAAACAATGACGCAGCGATGTTATGCAGAGGCCAGCCTTCTCGGCACCTTGTAGAGACGGTTGACGAGAAGCTGCGCATCCTGAGGCCACAGGACACCCTGCGGGTGCGGGGCTAAAACAGAGGTTGGGGACTTCGGACTTCATGGAACTTGCGTGAGGTGCTTGCGCTCTTCTCGCCCCTTGTGGGGTTATAGGGTCAATCCACAAATCCCGGAATGGCCTCCGGCTTCAGGCGAGGACGAGGCATGGAAGGGTAGCCTTCGTCTTCGGGCTCCTGGCGAGGTCACCGAGGCCAAAACCACTTCTTCGGGCCCTGCCCGTCTGCCCGGCCCTGCCTGCCGGGGAGCTCGAGGCGGCTTCCGGGGTGCCGACAGGGCTGCGACAACTTCCTGCAAGAGCTTCTTAAGGCATGGAAGGCCAGGGCAGCAAAGCTTCGATGCAAGCGGGGGGGTGGGGGGTAAACCGCGAGCCTCCGGCTTTCGCCCGCGTTGCTCGACAACTTGAACCATGAATTCGCCTCGGTTGCGTTGCAGTGTCAGGATACGAGTCAGGTCAGGCGGAGAAATGAGGAAAAAGCACGCTGGAGGCCTGAGGCCTGGGCCATCTTCGCCGCGCCGGGGCGCGTGGCCCAGCTCCACAAGCATCCTCAACAACGCAACACGTGCTGCAGTGCTGCTCTCTCGAAGCGACCTCCTTTGAATTGCCTCTTCTCATGCCAAGGCTCTTGAAGAGCACCGGCTGAGTTTTGATGCCCACCTGCACGTACCGGGCCTGCGCAAGAGACAACCCCGACCTGCAGCGGGAACGAGCTGCCTGGCCGCGGGACCTCGCCATCCTCATCCGAGAGCACTTCGCACCCGAGCTGCTTCAGCATCCTTGCCACTGGGCATCGTCCCGAACATTCAAAAGACGCACCGTTGTCTCAGGTCATTGTGATCGACACGATGAGCCTGAAGGCAACCTTCTTGCTGAGGGTGCCATCCTTGCCAATCCTTCGCACAATCTTCGCACCATGATGCTCATGTCTCCAATGCCGTTGCTACGGAGTGGAGTCTTGCCTGGCGGAAGTTGCAGTGGGGGTGGGCAGCGGCAGTGGCGCCTGCGCCGAAATCCCATGTCGCTCATCTGTTGGTCAGTTTCGTGGACAGCCTGTGCCTTGAGGTGGGCTCCACGCTCGGCGACCGGCACGCCCGGCACGCCCACCCCGAGAAACGCGCTCCTCAGTGCCGCGTGGCGCGACCCTGACCCGAGCCCACTCGCACTTGTCCACAAGCGAAGCCCACAGATGCCCATGGCAGCCAAGGCACAACGATCCGAAGTCGGCAGCCGGACCAACCTCCTCCAAGGCGACCATTGGTCGCCTTCCTCAGAATCCGGAAACTTTTGGCATCGTGTCGTGTGCTTCCTGGTTTTGGGTGTGCTGACTGAGGGAGCCGACCGGGCCGGACAGGCAAGCGACCGGGCCACTACATGAAGCCGACGTCGGCAGAACCAGCGGCTCCCACCACAAGATTCGACGAACCCAACCTTCTAAATGGCATGTGCTTCATTGCTCCCTCACTGCTGCTGCTCTTGTATTATATTGTATATGCTTCATCATCTTGAACCGCACTGCGCAGGAGACGGCAGCTTCCACCTTACGCACTCGCTCCGTGCCTCAAGCCAGGGCCCACTAAAGGGAAAGGGAAGGAAGAGCCCTCATCAGGGAGTAACCGGCAACTCATGCCAATGATTGCATTACAACCAGTTTGATAAAACCTGCACGTTTCAAACTGATCCCGGAAAGAGCTGGAGTTCGGCTTTGATTGGAGACGCAAGATTCAGCATTTCCCTGGCAGCATTTCCTTGGATTGGAGCTCGGGGGACTAGCCGGCTTGTAAGGATCACACCAAATCCGCAAACATCTATGCCAATTACGGGCAACTCAGAGTATGGGAAGCGTCAGATCATCTAGCGAGCATCCGTAAGCTGCAGCTGAACGACAGGCATGCAGGAAAATCCACACAGCAGTCTGGACGTCCTGCTCCTTCTTTCACCCACCGGCTCTGCAGCTGAAAAAAACGTGCGCTGCCTGCTGCTTTTCCTCCTCAGCATTGCTCTGTGTTGCACAGAGCAACGCTGAGGGAGAAAGGCAGCAGGCAGCGCACGTTTTTTTTTGGTTCATCTCTGTGAGACGGTAAGGGGATTGGCTTGAAGGGATGAAATGGACCTTAGTGTCAAGGTATGTCAAGGTGGGAATGGGTGGGGGCGTCTGCTCACTCTCTGAACATGTTGAAGGTGACTGTCAGGATGCAGCCTCGGCAAGCTTGCGAAAGTCGATGCCAATGCCGGAATCACCGAATGTCACTCACTCAGAGCTCATGTGAAACGTGGCGAATCCTTTCGCTTACGCGGGACCTTATGCGGACCTTACGCGCGTGGGGGTTTAGCTATGCAGGCTTGGGTTTCTGTTCATGCACGCAAGAATCCCATGAAGTATGGGGCTGCAGTCCAGGAAATCAGAGCAGTCCCAAGGCCAAAAGGACTTTTCCCCTGCCACACTTCGGGTGGAGCGCTCTGTGTGCTCTGTGTCCCTGCTTGGGCGACAGATGACAAGAGGAGAAGAAAACAAAGCCTTCGCCTTCCACTCCGACCCAGAAAGGAGAAGAATGGAGAAGAGAGAGAGGCAGAGAGGCATGGCTGCAGACAAAAGCCAGCCGCATAGTGGGGCACGTCGACGAGGAGGCACCACCGTGAGAACCACGGTGTAGGGGGGGCATGTAGACGGCAATCACATCGCCGGCGTTTCGAGAGCGACCGCTGCCGAACGCAGGGCCTAGGTCGGGCCTCCCACCTGTAGCTCGGCTCTCCGCCGCAGGGCGGCGCGTGCCCAGAAGCCCCGGGATGGCACCGAGAGCTCCTGTACCATACTGTAATGGCCGCCATTGCGGCCGGGTCCGCCCCGCTCTACTGCCACTGAAAGACGACTACTATAGAAGCTATGGCGCTCGGGTGGAATGCTAATCTTATTTGTCCAGTGGCAACACCGCAGGTCAACGGCTTGTGTGCATGAGCATGCCCAAGCAAGCATCAACGAATCAACAACTGAGCTTGCTGCAAGGCTTGGTTGCTTGGGAGCTGAAGGCGCGCTCCTCCAAAGCCCAACAAGAGGCTGCAAAACAGACACTCAACCAGTGGCAACAACAAGCAGCACAGCAGCAACGGTAACGGCAACGGAAACAACACGAAACGTCAACGACAACCACGACGACCACAAGACTGACCACGACGATGACGACGATGATGACGATAACGCCCACGCCCACGTCATCACCCATGAACAGAAATCACACAAAGAATACCCACCACAACCACCAACCCGACCAGAACACCACCACCCTCATCACCGCCACCATCTCACGACTACCTTCACCACCACCTCTACAAGAGCAGCAACAAGAAGAGCAACAAGAAGAAGACATTGCAATATCAAGAACACTAAAGACGTGAATGAGGAAACCTAACGATCACAAATACAAGCACGAGCAACCCGAACAGTAGTGGCAACGACAACAAACAGCAGCAGCAACAGCAGCAGCCGCCCTCGAGGGTTTGCAGACACTGCTTGTGGAACGCGCTTGATTCCGCTTGATGTTTCAATGGAACCTTTTGGTATCAGCTCGCATTTATTTCTTCCCGGGTTCAGGATGCTGGTCGATGATGACTCTGCTGGTGCTGAGGCTGTTGCTGTAGATGCTGCCATGTCTGTTGCTGTTGCTGCTGCTGCCGCTGCTACCCGGATCGGCAAGGCCGAGGCAGTCCTGGAGTCCTCATAGGTCCAAACCTGTCGTCCGACTGGAGGGAGCCATCTGGTTTTTGACACTCCCTTGGTTACCCGTGGCAGCTGAAACGGTCATCACAGGTGCATAAATTCAAGTTGGACGGAACTCTAAGAAAGCACCGATTCCCAGCTCTCAAGGATAAGCGAATACTTCCAGCCGACTAGCAGGCTAGCAGGAAGCACAGGCCCGCGCAGTGCTGGCCATCGGTGTCCACATTTTGCGGCACACCTGAGCGTTGACTGCCTGCCCAATAGACTCAGAGTGACATGGAAATGGAAGGGCGTGACCTGCGAGCTCCGAAGACCCTCCTGCAAATGGCCAACTCGCGACCAAAGGAATTTAACGCCGAGGCTCTCCATGTCTTGTATGCGAGCGGTCAGGAATTGAGTTTCTTTCAGTCCTGCGCTTAGCCCGCATGCATCCGTCGAATCAGAAACGACACCTGCAGCAAAACACGGCAACGACAAAAGAGAAGCGCACGCGAGGAGACTAGTAAATCTACTTAATGGCATATTCACTATGATTCTGCAGCTTCCGGGCATGCGGTGGCCTGCAGCTCCAGCCACAGGCGCCGGGAAGACTGCACCTTTGTTGGGATGCATGATGGATGCCACAAAGTGTGGTTGGAAGACGGCGGAAGGAGCTAAGGGTCGTGTACACGCGTTTCGGTTTCACTCGCGACGTTCTCCAATTCAAGTTGGATGGAACTCTAAGAAAGCACCGATTCCCAGCTCTCAAGGATAAGCGAATACTTCCAGCCGACTAGCAGGCTAGCAGGAAGCACAGGCCCGCGCAGTGCTGGCCATCGGTGTCCAGCACACCTGTGCGGAGCTGTGGGTGACTGCCACTCGGAGTGACTTGGAAATGGAAGGGACTAGTAAATCTACTTAAAGGCATATTCAATATGATTCTGAAGCTTCCGGACATGCGGTGGCCTGCAGCTCCAGCCACAGGTGCCGGGAAGACTCCACCTTTGTTGGGATGCATGATGGATCCCACAAAGTGTGGTTGGAAGACGGCGGAAGGAGCTAAGGGTCGTGTACACGCGTTTCGGTTCCACTCCCGACGATCTCCGACGATCTCCAGCATGCGTGAGCGAGAAGATGTGCCAGCTCATATAGCTCTTGAGTGCCCGTGCGAAGGGTGTGGCATGGTCTTGCGAAGGGTTGTTCGATGTTGTCTGTTACACTCATTCAACTCAGTCGTCGTCGTGTTGTGTACTGTAGGGGAAAGGATGCGACAGGTTTCGATGAAAACACCCATCCTGACCTGCGATATAGGTTCTCCATGAAGCAGGTCACGACCATCCGCCATCTGAGCGAAAAACCAGCCGGGTCACCCTCGCAAGGTACCCTGGGTTCAGCGCAAAAACAAACCTTTCTGCTGCTCCCTTGAGCTCTTCCCTTCCCTTGCTGCACAGTCCAAACTCCTCACGGCTTCAATAGCTTGGTCTCCGTGTAAAGTCTACGATTCTGATCCTGTCTGGCTGTGGGACCTGGACATGGGTTTTCAATCGTAAGCTATGAGGCTATGAGCTAGATCTACCAGGAATCGATGCTCTCACTCAAGAATCATGGGCACTTTACATGCGCGGTGCCGTGTAAGGAGATCTTTCCCAACCCGCCCCCCCCTTTCAGACTTGCATCTCAAGAACCTGTATAGCGGCAGCGATGTTTCCAAGACAGAAGCTGCATGGCAACTTGAACTTCTATAGTATCTCCAACGAACTCTTGGCCGAGTACCATCCTCCCCATCCTCCAGGAGATCTTCCTTGAACGCCCACTTTGCACTCTGCTGAAAAGCTGGAGGCCACATTTTGCTTTCCCTACCCTCGTGCCTTCAAGATCTTCTGTGGTTTGATTTTGCCTGCTCAGCCCGCGGCAATCCACACCCTCATCGACCAGAAATCGTCCTTTCAGAAGAAGGCGGGCGTGAAAGAAATCTCACGAACGATGCATCAGGAAAGCAGCCAAACGGAGTTTCACCAAAGTGCCTGAGGGGCTGCCGATGGCCATTCGTAGTCAACCTAGCTCTGCGCAGTTCCCTTCAACTAATGCTTTGCTGGATGATTCAGCATATCTCATAAGGCAAGTGCCCGCCGCGATGAGCCTGGCCCAGAACATGATGAGGATGAGCCTGCCTCAGAAAATGTCTCTCTTTGCATGCATCCTTTAGGAACTCATGACCAGGCGCTTCGCGTCCAATCAAGCTTACTGCGGTTTCCTTGCCGAAGAACCACACAGTTTCTGCAAACTGGGGACCCAGCTCCGGGAGTAGCCCGGAAAGGTAACTGGAAATTCCCCCTCCGGCAGCTGAGCCTCAGAGCTCGAGGAACCGTTTCCCAAAAATCTCCAGGCCTTTCCGTTTTAAATCAAACTTGCCGCCCACGTGGAATTTCTAGGTGCGTGCACATCTGCGCAGGTTCAGGTAAAGTCAAGACCGTTTCTTCGCAGCTACTACATGAGAAAGGCGAATGTGCTCGCTTCAGACCCTCAGCCTTTGTACTGTGCTTGTCTTGAAGACGAGAGCACCTAGAAGGAGAACAGAGATTGGGAGAGACTTCTGAAACCGACTTGAGCCGAGGCCACTGCTGACTAAAGGCGCTTCGTGCTATGACGCGGAGCACGATGAAGGTTACACGTGTGGGCTTTTGCGTGCCAGTACACTGGTTCTGTCATCCTGGACAGAGGACGGTCGTGGCGATAAACATGATGAAGCTATCAGACAAGATTCGTGATGATTCCAAACATGATAAAACTATCGAACAAGGTTCGTGATGCTTCCAAACCGATCCTGGCGAGGGAGGGAGAGAAAGAAAGATAGATAAAGCGATGTAGAGATAGATCGATAGATCGATAGATGTAGAGATCGATAAATAAACAGATAGAAAGATAGACAGGTAGATTGAGGGATGGATGAATACATAGATGGTCAGATGGCTGGATAGATAGATGTATGTGACGCCTCGTTGTTGAAGGCAGCGACAGTAGCAACGAAGCGAATGCACAGGGAGCATCGTAGCATGAGTTCTGGCGGTGAGGACTGTGATGATGGTGATGATGATGATGATGATGTCGATGCTGATGATGCTGATGATGCTGGCGATAACAATGACAGCCACTGCGCTCCTGGTGCACACGAAGCCCCCACAACAACCTTTTGGGAACCAAGCGACAAGACGGCCTTTGCATGCAATAAGCAAGCACCTGGTTCTTGCGGCCAGCTGAGTACCAGGTTTCCGCGCCACACTGAGATCTCGGACAGCAACACATCAAGAGTTACCTCACCCTACTTCTGTGAAGCTCAAAGGGGGGTCTATTGCAATAATGTATGATAGTACAAAGAGAACAAGGAACCCTGAGGAATACTACCAGCAATGTTTTGCACCATACCTATTTTAGGAACCCTACGGACTAAAAATAGTTCCGGCTCCTTTACTGGGTCCCGGAACACGAAGCAACCAAACAGTCTGGCGAAGTTCCCTCAGCAAAAGCTTGGGGCCGAGGACGCGGCTGCTGCTTGCAGTGCCTCCCAGCTCGTGGCATTGTGCTTTTGGATTTGGCTTAGAGGTTGACTTCGGGGTTTAGGCTTTGTCGGTTCGTGTCCCAGCGTTGCAGCCAGCCTTGGGCCAGGCCAAAGTGGAAAGGCCCAAGAAAGATCGGCAGCGGCGGATCCTGGAAAGCAAGATGCCGGATCTTGCTACCTCTGCCCCCGCAATGACCACCCAACAACGAGGTGCCAACCCCAAGGTATCCCACGCAAATCGCTCTGAACCCTAATTACATTTAAGTTGCGCGAGAACACTTGCAGGTCCAGAGATGCATTGGCGCTCATGGCGGCTGCCTGCGACAACGGCTCTTTGACGACGGAAGACTGGTGACTAGCGTCTAGAGTTTGACATGGGGGTTTCAGGACAGGGGGTCTCCGCTTCCTCCCTCCCTTTCCCTCCTCCCCTCCCCTAAGTAAACCATGCTCCTGCTTTCTTAATCTTCTTAGGAAACTCTATATCATACCAATCTCTCCGATTGAAAAACAAAACCTATATGAGGTGCTGAATTCCATAATTTGCAATCCGGGTACAAATATGTAAATACGAAAGTAACTACGACGCTGCATCCTAGTATCTGATCTCTTTCTTTCGTGAACCTGAGAAAGGCCCTATGAGCTCGGGATTTTACAGGATGTCTACATCCTCAACGGCACTCGGACATGAGCCTTAAAGCTGGAATCTTAACCCTGGCTTAAGCATATCTACGAGGGGTGGGGAAATGTCACGGCATGGTGGTCGTGGGCCAATCCACGACCTTGGAAAACGTGCATTCTGTTACGTTTAACGGCTCTGACACTGCCTGCCGGTAGATGTTGTAAACGAAGTCGCCTAGCAATAAAGAGCGCGAGTTGATTTTGCGAGACACCGAAGCAACGAGCCTTCGCTAACGTCTTCGAGCAATGCGGCTTCCCGCCGGTAAACCTGCTTTCAAGCTTGCTTGACAAAATTACCCACGGTCAGGTTCTGGCCTCGTTGGTGTGCTCAATGGTCCACCATGCCGGATACCTCAGGTTCGCAAGCCGAAAATCTAGCGAAGGTCCTGCTGCGCTCGACCGAAACCTGAGACCAGAACTCGAAACGGCGGTCGTCCTCCACCGTGTGATCGACCGGCAAGGCGAAAATTGGGCCTGCGAGATGACACAACGAACGACTCGACGCAAACCCAAACAAGTGATCTCGAGGCCGTCGCCCGGAGGGACGGCCATGATCTAAGTAGAATAAAGAAACCCACTTTTGAGGACAGGACCGGCAGGAAGGGCACAAACAAGGCACAAAGGCAGAGAAAGCGAGCGTGAGCACGGCAGCTACCGTGAAATATATTTACGAGCGAATGGGTGTTCATGTCCCTGACTTCGGCGGGTCGCAGTACAGGCCTCGCCCGCGGCGAGTATAAAATTGAGCAAATTGGTAATGGACAAGTATCACTCCAAACATCTCTAGAAGAAGAAGCAGTTCGCTGGTTCATACTTTAAACCTGCCGGAGACTCGAGCTTTCAACTCACCTACACAACTCGGAGCTCAAACCTTCAAGCCTTCAAAACGTTACATCTCGCTAGAGGCTCAAGCCTTCAATTCACTCAAACTCTGCCTGGGGCTTACCTGGACCCTCCGTTGCGTCTGAATTTGGCGCCTCTTTGGGTTTCGGCGCCGAAACACACCCTGCGGCAGATTAATCGCCTCACGTCGTTTTCTCATTTTTGCTAGTTGCATGCTGAGATGAACCAACTCATGGTAGGATGATAGGACATATATAGCCGCAGAATTGTTGGGATGACCCAGAGTTCTTTAGGATAAACCTACGGGTGCTCATCATTCGCCTTTACCAGGCTGATCCTTGATTTTTTTGATTTCTTGTTTCAATCGGGTGGATCAGGTCATAAACCTTCTATAGAGTGGGTTGCAGCGCCTATAGATCTTAAACTCCCTCAAGTTACACATATGCTGCCATGTATATATGAACCTTCTATCCTATAAACCGTTATAAGTATATTTATTAACCCTCTGCCCTATTTATTAACCCTGGAACCTCCTAGATAGCCATTTATAAACTCTGTACCTATATATATATACATGTAAGTTGTAAGGGTCAAGCATTGAGGGTTTCGGTCTTTTTGTGATGTCCGCCCAATGTCGAAAGGTCTTCGTGCCCTTGATGCATCGGATGCCTGGCCCTAGCTTCGAAAGCTTTGCTCAATCGAGAAGCTTTGCATGCGCAGAGCAATCTCAGTCAAGCCTTGGGTTTATTTATAATAGGGTCGGAGCATATATACATATATATATGTATACATATTAATAAGTTGAGTTGTATAGGTCTTCTGAACACCGGGCCATCAGAGGGATGTTTGCTACCGTTGTTGTCGGTGACACAGCCGTACCAGCAGCTAGCTGTATGTTTGGATTCAAGAAGATCGACTGCTAGCTTCGGAAGCTCATGCAGCACGACATGCAGCAACTTACAAGTGTAGCCTCGTTTCTGAAGATGACAGCGGTGACGCAGTGGTGCGCCCCCCCTCCTGCTGTGCTGCTCTGCACGCTTTGTTGCCTGAACCATGTACCTTTGAGTCGGACCGCCTGCCGATGCATCTCAAATCTGTGGGCTTTTAACTGCAGCTTCATAGTGGCTTGTGAGGGCTGAGGCTTCTCTTTATAGATCGATACTCATGGCGCTTAGCTGTGTGGGACCCGTGCTGTTGGAAGAGCTGGCCCGAGAAGGTGTGGATCTCATGCAGTCAGACAGCCAGCCAAGCAGACAGCCACACAGAGACAGAGAAAGAGACACAGAGTGAGACAGAGAGAGAGACAGAGAGATAGCGAGAGACAGAGAGACATAGAGTCAGAGAAAGAAAGAGAGAGAGGGAGAGAGCGAGAAAGAAAGAAAGAAAGAAATAGGGAGAGAGTTTGAATCGGCAGGTCTCCTTCAGTTTCCCGAGAAGTTCTGGTATGAATCCTACGAAATGGTCTTTTCGGCGAGGCCGCAGGCCAGGCAACCCTCTTATGATTGATTGAAAGGATTTGGGATTGGGTTAGTATAGTATGTAGAGTGAGGGTGCATGTCTCGTATACCGAAAACGGAACTTTGCGCAGGCCGCACTATCGGAGGATGCTCTATGGACATTGCTCCAGAACTACCGTGGGGGAGGCTTAATGCAGCACCTTGTGGTCCTGGCTAAGAAGTACCAAGATCGAGTGGGACGCAGGAAACCAAGTCTTTGAAGTACGGCTATCCATTGCAGTGAATATCTAGTCAGCCTCCTTTCCCTTTCCCAAACCTGCCGTTGCCCAGGCAGCTCAGTCCATGCGCAAGCTCCTGACTCGGTGTGAGATCGATCGAAAGCTTCAGTGCAGTTGCTATATGCTGCTATATGTAGATCGAAGCCATGAAGTGTTTCGAAGCTGTCACTGGTAGTCTCTTACGTGTCTGGGGGGAACAGAGAACAGGAGGCTGGTGGCAAAAGCACGACACGATGTTATTGTGCATGTTTCCTATATATATATGCGGGAGCTTGACCAGCTATATATCATGTTCTATTTATATATATACACACAAATGCCGCGCAGGTGAATTCTCGAGTTGGGCTGGCTCTTCCAGAGTACATCAGCTGAGAAGGCCTGGTTTTCGCTCTCATAGAAGAAAATGGGATAGCCAAATCAAGTCACGTGCTTGGTTTCTGTGGTCCTGGCATTTTGGTTTCTGGAGGCCAGATTTTGCACACAGGTTTTGATTGTGATCAAGTAGGTATGGGCGTGAGCTTAGTATTTGTCATGCAGGTGGATGATCACTCTCTGGATTGGTGTGGTGTTTCTCATCCTCTCCTCGGAGGTGCTGCTGGCAAGTTTGTAATATAGGATCTGTCGAACTTGTCCAAACATCGGCTTGGCTTGCTTGGTATCATACAGACATTTGCTCGAGCTTTCGAGCTTAGTGAAGGGAACAAGTAGGTCAAGCATCATGGTGTGCAAGAAAGAGCAACCTAAAGAGGAAGCTCTCATGGTGTGTAAAGAAGAGTCGCTGCCGAAAGAAGAAGCCATCGTGGTGAAGAAGAAAGCCGAGACTGAAGCCTGTGAGGAACCGGCTCCAACAGAGGAAGTCCATTTGGACGGTCTTTGGGAAATTTGGGCTAATGATGGCAGGCTTCGGGAGCGGGTTCTGAAGACCGGCACAATGTTTACTTGGCCAAGCAAGAAAACAGTTGGTGTGTGCAGCTTGAAGACAGCTGCTTGCAATGCCGATGTTTTGCTGACCTTGATCAAGATTTGGTGCCCACAACTTTCTGTGGCCAAAACAATCTTCGTGCCGCAAGCACGTGAGCAGGCCTGGGGTGCAGGATTGCATGTATGTGAGTCTGTATGTCAGTTGAACTGTGAACTCACTTTTCCTGAGTGGAGGTTTTCAAGTTGCGGGACCATTTCTCGATGGAAGAGAATGTGGTGAGACAGAACTGTGAAGCAACGGTGCTTCGGGGTTTCATGACTCTCCTCATCCGCCGACACGATGGATCACGTAGACGTGTGCTTTGGTCTGCATAAATCGAATTTGGAGCATTGCTAAGGTTGCAGGCATATATATAATGAAATTCATGTGACTGCTGTGTTCTTATGAACCTCAGTGTATCCCGAGGATAGAAGGCTGCAGGGGATCTATGATATCATCACGGAGTATTGGGCACCGAAGAAAAGGCGCAGCAAAGCCTCCTTGGAAGGGATTGAGGAAGAGGAGGAAGGAGATGCCGAGTGTGATGATGAGTGTGCTGTTGCATTGAAAGATGACGACGAGGATGATGCTGAATCCTGTCAGGCCCTTGATGATGACTATGGTGATTCTGCTATCGAAGAGCTTCGTGTTGCGGAAAAGCTAGGAGTGAGGAGCTTGGCTGCTGCAGTTGATGGTTCGCCTTGCTTGAAGACAGGCTTGACGGATGATCTGGAGCAGAAGCTTCAGATCAGCAGTCCCATGTGCAAGCTTGAGACTAGCAGTCACAAGAGTGAAGGTTCGTGCAAGAGTGAGCCAAGCTTGATCAGATGTGTCAACATCGAGGAATCTCCTGAAGTGGAGAAGCCCAGGGCCAAGAAGTTGAAAGTAGAACAGGTGAAGCAGCAGCAGTTTCACAATGTTGATCCCACAGATCCTCGTGTACTACGCATTCGTCAGCTGCAGTTGCTAGCCTACATTGTTATGTGTCTTCATTTTTGGGGTGGTGTGTGCCACGGTGTCTGCAGATTGTTTGCTGTATGATAAGGCAAGAAATCGCGAAGCGTCGTGCGACCGCATCTTGCGCACGGCCACTTTGCAGTGGCCGCAGACCTGAGCCTGCTATTGATGTGAGCGTGCAAGACACATGCCCATCTGATCTTTCCCCCATTGCCAAGAATCTGGAGAAGGAGTTTAGTGCAGTGGGTGGAGAGTGCGGTGATGCCACAAAGCCACCCCAGCAAAACCCAAAGGCCTTACCAAGTCCTGTGGCTGCCAGCCCCGATCCAGCCAAAGCCGAGCCAGTTTCAAGTGATTGTTTCTTCGACGAGGATGAACCCCTCACCCGTGAGGAGCAGATGCAGGCTAAAAATACTGTGCAGTTACTCGAAGAGGAGGCCGAGGATGAGGGATTGCAGGAGGCAAAGCCCAAACGTGGGCCCGGCAGGCCCCCTAAAGCAGCTGGGGCAAAGGGCAAAGCTAAGGCAAAAGCCAAGAGTACCCCCAAGGCCCCCAAATCCGCTGCCAAGGCAAAAGCCAAAGCTGCAAAAGCCGAGACCGCCAAAGCCACTGAAGCCGAGACCGCCGAAGCCCCTGAAGCCGAGACCGCCGAAGCCCCTGAAGCCAAGGCCCCAGCTAGCAGCAGCAAGAAAATCAACAAGGCAAAAGCAGCAGCCAAACCGGAGAAGGCTGTGGATACTGCAGCCACAGGATCCAAGAGGAAGGCCCAGCAGGAGTCTGAGGAGGCACCCCCGAAGGCAAAGGCTAAGTCCAGGAAGCCCCGTGCACCGTCTGTGAAGCCGGATGTGAAGGAGCCAGAGCAAGCCCCAGAAGCGGAAGCCGAAGCCGAGAAAGGTCCCAAGAAAACATTCGCCTCACGACGACCCCCGCAACATGATGCTTATGCAATTCAGCGTTTTGCTGCCATTCGTGATGCCTTTGTCTTGATTGTGAAGCCGAAAGTTCGATTCCCTGCTAAGTTCGAGGCCTGGGGTCGGTTCTGAACTTGTTGCTGTTGCTGTGATGCTTTATAATAGCAGTTATGAGGACATGTCGGCGCTTGTTTTGCAGGACTCCTTTTGGACACTTGCCATGGACAACCTGAAGGGAGTGGATGGGGTCGGTTTGGACAAGGCGGCCAAGAAGTCTGCGGAGAATTTCCTGACTCATGAGGAGGTTCAAAGTGGCCTGGCTAGCTAGTTTTTGCAATTGTTGCACATCGGTATGTATATACCCGTGCTAGAATTGCTGCTGTTCGTGTGGGTTCTCGCTCTCTCTGGGTGTCTTTCCGATTTGAAACTTGTGTTCATGTCTATATGCAGATATGCATGCTATGTATATATGTATTGCTATATACATAACATGCTCATGTATATATATATATATATATATATATATATATATATGTAACATGTATATACACACACGTGTAGGGTTGTGTGTATATATACAAAAGTATGGATATACCTATACATATATTTATTTATATTATATATATATATATATGTATATTATATATGTATAGATATTATAATAGGTTGTAAGGTCCTATACTATAATATAGAACCTTTATAAGGTGTAGTGTGTGTATCATAATAGAAACATCATATATACACATAGAACAAAATAAAACAAAGCTGGCTTGAACCAAATATAGAAGCTGTAGCTTCCATTTGTGTTTCGATGTTCTTTGTGTGGAGCCCTATAGATACCCTAACCCCCCCCCATAATACAAGCCAAATGAAACCAAATGAAACCAATATAAACTACTGTCAGGCTACTTGGGAACAGTCAAACAGGTCTTCCTGGAACCCTGTCTCACTACCTCTGTTTGCTGGATAAGAACACTTGCACATGAACATATATAGGTTCCTACGTGCTTCTTTGGATCGTTCCACACTGAACCTACTGTGGTGTATGTGCGCCGACAGCTCAGGCTCGCTCATCTGATGCGATGGATCGACATTTGCGCATGCTTTCACGAACATGCCAAAATTCTGGGGACTCTCGATAGTCAAGGGGATCATGTGGGAGTGGTCACAGACAGTTGCTGCATGACCTGTATATAGTACTATCTGATTTGGATAGTAGCAACAAAGTGTACCCTGTTCTATTCCGAAGCTCCAAAAAACCTTAAACCCTAAACCCGAAAGCTCTAAACCTTTTACAAAACTCTAAACCTCAAAACCTTAAACCCTGAAAGGCATGCAACTGTCCTGCTGCCCTGCCCGCATCTGTCGATCTGTGCAGTTACTGTTCCAACCTGGCATAGCCGGGCCAAGCGAGCTGAGCCAGCAAAGTGAAAGATCATGCAGTGCCAACATGTGTATCTATTGTGTCTGGCTGTACGGGTCTTCTGCATGCTCGCTGACTGAATATCAATCTTCCGAGATCCATGAAATTTCCGAAGTGTATGGTTTGATTTGCAGCTTCCATGCCAGGTCCTCATGAAGCGGAGAGCTTCTCCAGGAGTTGCGTCGCAATGCCGATACGGCCTGATTGATGACAAGGCAACTGGTGTGCCAGCTTTTTGTTCTTTCTTCTGTGCATGCAAGTGGATGCCCAGGATCATGAGACAAGTGCCCCCTGTGATTCTTGGTTTCTATCTGTATTTTGCTACTGTCATGATTGAAATATGCAACTCAGTCTCGGCTGCATCTGGCTTCAGAGCAAGACACATGATACTCAGATACTGGTAAAAAGTGTATCTCGCTATGAAAATGCATTAACCCCTCGAGATTTGAAACCAGTGCCTTATGAAATCAAACACCGGAATCTTGATGTACACGAAGCCAAACCCTGCCAACAAGTCTGAGCTTGCCTTGCTCATCATGGATGCTGCAGACACAGGGCTGCATCCCACATATGAGTTCGTCATCAAGCGCCTGGCATGGCTGAAAGCCCCCCGTGTCTTTGGATTGCACTTGTTTCCTTCTCCTTCACAGAATGATCATATAAACTGTACAATGTACTTATAAATGGTCTCGTTGCACACTGTCCAAGGCCTTCATCGTGGTGATCTTCTTGCTCGGTCATTTGGATATTGGTGAAACCACAAGCAAGCCGTTTGAAATCATTGAGTTGTTTGCTGGCACCGCGAAAGTTGCTCGTATGGGTAAAGCTTTGGGCCTTTCTACAACAGCTCTTGACAAAGCCTATTGTTCGGGGGACAACAAGAAGACCACCAATTGTATGGACATCAACACTGATGCGGGCTTCCTGCAACTAGTCTGCAAGTTTTGCCCTCCTTGTCCCACCCTTCTCCACCTTTAACTCTCATATCTACCATACTTTATCTATATCTGCCTCTCTCTCTCTCTCTCTCTGTCTCTCTCCCCGCACACACCCACCCACTCTCTCTCTCTCTCTCTGTCTCTCTCTCTCTCTCTCTCTCTCTCTCGCTCTCTCTCTCGTTCGTTTCGTGACAACACGCACAAACATAAAACACAACCGTTCACTCAGACACTCACTCACACACTTAGACACTCGCATGCTCAGCCATTCCCCCACTCTCTCTTTCTCTCTCTCTCTGGCTTTCGGTCTCTCGCTCCCGTTGCTTGTAACCGTGGCCTTTGCCAAGCTTGTAGAGAGCTTGGCTTGTTGTGAGCCTGACCGAGGTTGCATTGCCATCAGATCATGCAAGCCAAAGTTGCTGGAGCAGTTGCTGTCATGGGGGTTCCATGCAGTACTTGGGTTCTCGCTAGCCGTGGCTCAACTGAAAGGTCTGAGCTCATTCCGATGGGATCCCCTGTGCATGAGACAGTCTACTTGGCCAACAAATGCGCCTCGAGGACCGAGCCTGAACCCATGAGAAACCACAACTATGTTTGGTATATATATTTATATGTATCATGTAGACTGAATGAGAGTTACATCCAGGATCATCTTGGATGCCATGCATATTTGACAGGACACCATATATTGTACATTATACTGGACATTATAACCATATACCCTTGTTCTAACCAAGCCATGACTGAAAGAAAAGCAGCAGAGGGAGGGAGGGAGAGAAGGACAGAGAAAGAGATGTAAAGAGAGGAAAAGGAGATACCGAGTGAGAGAGAGAGGAAGTGAGAGAGAGAGAGAGAGAGAGAGTGGATTCAGGACCATTCTCCTCTTCTTGCTGATGGTTGCTTTGGAAATTGTTCCTATCGTGGAGCAACCGGCCTCCACATTGTTGCATTTGATGCCACGTTTTACCTGGCTGCGACACTTGCTGAGGGCACAGGGGATCCTTGCAACTTGCTTCGCAGTGGGGCGCCTGCTGTTCTGGGTTCTATAGGCACACACATGTATATGTATATGCACACACATGGAAGACATGAACACATGCATACATGTGCATACAGACACGAGACATGTTCATACACTTCTGTGGCTTCTGTTGGCAGACCGAGGTATTTCGGCAATCGTTTTGGATGAAAACGTATGGTCACCCAAACTACAAGCGCACGGTGTGCTGGTCTACTTCTCGAGCAGTGGGGAAGCTTTTCCTGGGCAAGCTTAACGCAAAAGAATGTCGAAGTGAGATCGCTGTCGTTAAGAGATACACAGATGCCTCCGGCAAAAAGCGCTTTCATGGTCTGCCGGCACTCAAGAGTACCCAGAGCCTGGACAGCATAAATATTGAAGCCTATTCATAGACTCACAAAAGACAAGGACCCAGTCCTATATATGTATCCTTACATAAACCCTAAAGAACTCTGAACCCCTATTCCCAGATATAGTTATAATATATCAAATGAATCAAAGATTTGTATATTGAGGGCTTTTTATCTACACAAATTGAAGCCGGCCTTCCCTATATACAAAACTTATACAACCCTAAAAAAAACTAAAGCCCTAAACCCGCTAAAGCTTCAACCCCCAAAGCCTTAAACCCCCCAAAGCTCCTCACCCATCAGGAGCTACCCGGTCGCCTTTGCAGCCAAGCTCTTGAGACTCAGGGAGGAGTTCATATCCACTCGCCCGGTCCTGCCGCAGGCAGGGTGTGCCGTCGCTCTACATTGGTTCATGTCTTGTGGGTTTTTGTTGCAGGCAGCTAACATGCTGGCTGGGTCAACTTGGCATTTTATTCGGGCATTGCCCCAAGAGAGAGACGAGTGTCTGGATGCGGAGCTCTATGCGGTCTATACCTACGCAATGACAAGCACTCGTCTGCGCCTGCCAGAGTGTCTGAAATCGCTTGTATGCTTTGAGTAGCGATATAGCAAGCTCTATGGAGAATGGTGCCCAGGTGCTTCGAAGCAAGTGCCATACAGTGCTGTACATCTGTATAATTCAATGAAGGCCAGAGATCATACAGAGACCCAGTATTTTGTGACACATGTTAGTGGGAGCAGCTGCTTGAGCTTTGCTGTGGGCTCGTTTTGGAACTCGTGCCTTTCGGTGCTTACTGGGACAGAGCCAATGAATGGAAAAGGCCTCTGTACATGCTTTGCCTGCTAAAACATGCGTAGAATGTTCCGACATGAGATTTTGGGTTATATAGGGGTCATGGCTGTGCCAAATCTGCGGCGTTTTTACCCGTCATTGCGGCGTAATCTGGCGTAATGCGGCGTATTTTGCCGTCGGCCATATCGGCGTCTCTTCCTGCTCCAGGCCTCCTGCCGAGACCTCCTGCTCCGCAGGCGGCGGAGGACTCTCCGGTGGAGGGCTCTTGGGCAGCACGCTTTCCAGTGCCTCCAGTGCTTGAAGCGGCTGCAGCGGCTGGAGGGTCTGGAGAGGCGGGGCGACCCCGGAGTCGCGGCGTCTGAGCTCCGCAGAGGAAGGCCGGGAGCGCGGCAGGCGCAAGCGAGAGTGCATGGACTGCGGCCCTCGAACGTCCTTGGGCTCTGTGCTCGAGATGGCCAAAGCTCCGGCCTGTGCCAGCCTCGTGCGGCTCTGTGCCTTCTTTGCTCGGCTTTCGGAGGGACTGGAGAAGCTCGGCCAAGTGATCCCGTTCTTCAGGAGCCGCCTAAGCTGCGAAGCTGCGAAGCCGGGACGATGTCAATGCGACTCTGCTCCCGATGGCTCCCGCCGGCCTGCCCGCTTCCAGGATCACTTCGTCCAGCTCCGGAGCCTGCGTCTCCTCAGCCCGAGGCTTCACCAAGCGGTCGAGGTAGGCGCGCTGCTCCGCCGCAGTCCGCCGCGGCTTCGCAGCCTCGGGACAGACTCGTAAGACACCCGCGACAGCCCGAAACCAAACTCTGCAAGATCTGAGTTGGGCTCATCCGCCTTCACCTCTGCAGGAGGCCTCACGTAGCAGATGCTGCACGAAGTGGCTTTTCTTGGGTGCATGCTTCAACTCATTGTTGTGTCGATCAGTGTCGATAAGCATATATTCCAACACGGCGACGTCCGGAACCCTGACATGTTCCAGAGCACTCAGGAACACAACTCTGGAACTGGGAACTGGCTGTTTCAGTTGTTGTCTGCCTCCACGATGGGACTGTAGTGTGGTACGATGATGGCACCCCCCGTTTAATGCCTCCGCCTCAACTCAAAGGAAGCCAAGTCGTCTGAAGCTCTTGAAGCTTCAGCGTGCAAACACCGAGTCAAAAACAGCTGGACGACACCAGCAGGCACCTCGCCTTGTAAATTCAGGCAGGACATTCCGCAACTTTCGCGAATGTTGAATCCGAAACACTCCCAGTATCTGCTGCAGCTTTCATAAGCAGGAAGAGTATGCGCAGATCTCCGTCTATTGGATCCGATATCATAGCAAACAGTCTTGTTTTGCAGTGCCTTCGGGTCCTCAGGGCTGTTGACGCGCCAAACAAGTGCACACGACAACATTCAGGACGAATCCCCCCCGGGCTCTTCTTCGTGTACACATCTTCGGCATCCAAAAAACTCCAAGGACCCAAGCCAAGCCCAAGGTCTCCAGCTCAGCAGCGGGACGCAGTCCCGTGCCAGAGTGGTGCATGACACACGGCGGGCGGAGCTCAGGGGGCGGATGGGCAGGCGCACACCAAGACTTTGTGAGTCTTAGGAATTCGACGGCCGTGCCGAGGTCTTACAAGGCATCCGACTATTCGAACACTCAGTTGGGCTATCAGGGCGGTGTCTTCTTCTTTGCCGCCCGCACGCAGACTTTCGCTGGAGCATCTCTTGTCCAAGCTGAACCCCAATAGTCGGTAATTGGACATATTCCTCCCGCCTGACCGTGCTACGGCAACCTGCATTTCACTTCGACCTCACCAGAATGCATCTATCGTTTTGGTTTTCGTCATCTTACGTCGTCTGCTGACTGAATGGTAGCCCACAAGAGACAGACAAACCTCTGCTGCCACAAACCGCGTTCCTTCTTGTGGTCGACTCCCTAGATTAGAATCCTCACGAAGGTCGACGACAAGTCGCAACGATTACACAGAACTGCTTGCAACTCGCTTGAAAAACAATGACGCAGCGATGTTATGCAGAGGCCAGCCTTCTCGGCACCTTGTAGAGACGGTTGACGAGAAGCTGCGCATCCTGAGGCCACAGGACACCCTGCGGGTGCGGGGCTAAAACAGAGGTTGGGGACTTCGGACTTCATGGAACTTGCGTGAGGTGCTTGCGCACTTCTCGCCGGGGTCAATCCACAAATCCCGGAATGGCCTCCGGCTTCAGGCGAGGACGAGGCATGGAAGGGTAGCCTTCGTCTTCGGGCTCCTGGCGAGGTCACCGAGGCCAAAACCACTTCTTCGGGCCCTGCCCGTCTGCCCGGCCCTGCCTGCCGGGGAGCTCGAGGCGGCTTCCGGGGTGCCGACAGGGCTGCGACAACTTCCTGCAAGAGCTTCTTAAGGCATGGAAGGCCAGGGCAGCAAAGCTTCGATGCAAGCGGGGGGGTGGGGGGTAAACCGCGAGCCTCCGGCTTTCGCCCGCGTTGCTCGACAACTTGAACCATGAATTCGCCTCGGTTGCGTTGCAGTGTCAGGATACGAGTCAGGTCAGGCGTTGAAATAAGGAAAAAGCACGCTGGAGGCCTGAGGCCTGGGCCATCTTCGCCGCGCCGGGGCGCGTGGCCCAGCTCCACAAGCATCCTCAACAACGCAACACGTGCTGCAGTGCTGCTCTCTCGAAGCGGCCTCCTTTAAATTGCCTCTTCTCATGCCAAGGCTCTTGAAGAGCACCGGCTGAGTTTTGATGCCCACCTGAACGTACCGGGCCTGCGCAAGAGACAACCCCGACCTGCAGCGGGAACGAGCTGCCTGGCCGCGGGACCTCGCCATCCTCATCCGAGAGCACTTCGCACCCGAGCTGCTTCAGCATCCTTGCCACTGGGCATCGTCCCGAAGGCTCAAAAGACGCACCGTTGTCTCAGGTCATTGTGATCGACACGATGAGCCTGAAGGCAACCTTCTTGCTGAGGGTGCCATCCTTGCCAATCCTTCGCACCATGATGCTCATGTCTCCAATGCCGTTGCTACGGAGTGGAGTCTTGCCTGGCGGAAGTTGCAGTGGGGGTGGGCAGCGGCAGTGGCGCCTGCGCCGAAATCCCATGTCGCTCATCTGTTGGTCAGTTTCGTGGACAGCCTGTGCCTTGAGGTGGGCTCCACGCTCGGCGACCGGCACGCCCGGCACGCCCACCCCGAGAAACGCGCTCCTCAGTGCCGCGTGGCGCGACCCTGACCCGAGCCCACTCGAAATTGTCCACAAGCGAAGCCCACAGACGCCCATGGCAGCCAAGGCACAAGGATCCGAAGTCGGCAGCCGGACCAACCTCCTCCAAGGCGACCATTGGTCGCCTTCCTTAGAATCCGGAAACTTTTGGCATCGTGTCGTATGCTTCCTGGCTTTGGGTGTGCTGACTGAGAGAGCCGACCGGGCCGGACAGGCAAGCGACCGGGCCACTACATGAAGCCGACGTCGGCAGAACCAGCGGCTCCCACCACAAGATTCGACGAACCCAACCTTCTAAATGGCATGTGCTTCATTGCTCCCTCAGTGCTGCTGCTCTTGTATATGCTTCATCATCTTGAACCGCGCTGCGCAGGAGACGGCAGCTTCCACCTTACGCACTCGCTCCGTGCCTCAAGCCAGGGCCCACTTAAGGGAAAGTGAAGGAAGAGCCTTCATCAGGGAGTAACCGGCAACTCATGCCAAACTTGCACGTTTCAAACTGATCCCGGAAAGAGCTGGAGTTCGGCTTTGATTGCTCTCTCGTAGAGCATCCTGCTAGCTGTCTCATGCAAAGCCACTAACATCCCTGGCATCCAATGCCAAAAAAGACACACACACACACATGCCGTCACAAGTGTGAGCAAGCTTGCACGTCATTTCGCGCCTTCTGGCAGGTTGAGGCGACAGCCCTCTCCCAGTTCTGGGTTTAGCTGTTCGGGAACTTAGGCCGTTATCAGCGTCAAGTCTTGAGTGAAGAGTGGTACAACTGCGGACAAAATGACCCTTCACCGTGTTGCTGAGCGTGTTCAGAACCTATTTGTCGTGCCTCATGTCGAACATGACGACGATGATGATAATATGGAGTTCTTGTTAAAATCACGTTGGGTTTCTCCTCCAAACTACACAGAGTCAACGTTGAGCAGATCTGCCACATTCTGCCACCATCGCCAAATTTGTTGCTGACGTAATACGCGATTTGCTGCGCTAGTGCGGCCTGCTGAAGACATTTGAGCACTTGTGGCGTGCACCTTTGCTGCATCGGCTCTCCTTCGTGCGTATTGTTAGTGATCCCATGATAATCTTCGCGAGCCAAGTTAGGTGCTGCGCAAGCATTGCCTTCTTTTTTAACCTCCTGCCAGGCGTGAGGCGAAGAGCGCGGCAGCCCAATCGCAACCTGCCGCGACATGCAGCGCTGCACAGATGTGTTCATGCCGAGCGAAGTAACCGAGAGTTGCAAGCTCGCCATGCAACGTACCAAATGGAATCGCACCCTAAACAATAAACTCCTTAAACCCTTCAATGATTCAGCCGAGTGGCAGAACCCTTTTTTGAGCAGGTAGGGATTTCGAAGAAGCCGTTTTCGCTTCTTCTGCTCGGCGACCCAGGCTTTGCTGAAGTCCGGGGACGTCGGTTTCAGCAATCTGCTGGCCATCTTTGCCTCCTCGTCGTCGGCTTCGCTCATCACGTACTGCACAACTAGATCAGATAGCTCAGTGCAGCAACCTCTCAAACGAGGAAGCCCACGTGCCTGGAGCCAAAGCACTTGCATGCTGCTCGACTACAAGCTTCTTACGAACGCGATGGCAACTATAAAGGTGCATACCTCAGAGGAGCGACGTATCGTTCTCCAAGCCCCAATCTTTGAGGACCACAGTGATGCCAAGTTACATTCAGAAACGGGACGACAAGACGGCCCAGGATGAAGCCAAAGTGATCGCTCAAATGGGCCTGACGCCGATAGACAAACTCAGCAACACACAAGCGGGAAGAGACAAACGTGCAGAAGTCGTTGCTGTGCGTGGGCGGTCTTGACACGCAGGTACCACGGCACGGAGTGTTTATTCGGAACCGCAGCACGCTTGTTCCATGCTCGGTCAGGATGGCTCATCAAACGACCCAAACAACCCCCCAAAAATCACAACCATAAGGAGACTCCGGCACCTGTCCTCTGCCTCGTTTGTGCAGCCTGGCTCTGCCATCAACTTCTGGCCCTGCCGGGAACAGCCGGAAGTGGGCGTGGAGCCACGATCTGAAAAACACAAACAACTCCTAATCCGTGGCCTTGGTCCGCCGTCGCAACTTCTTTTTGAGCTTTTGCTTCTGTTTCCGCGTGAGATCCTCCGACCGTCAATCTACACGGCAGATAGCAAGGACAGGATAGGGCCGTGCCATAACACACACAGACAGAGAGACGACTGGCCCAGCCCAGATCGACAAAGGCCTGCAGCGGAGCGTCGAACGGCGTCAGATCCACTGCACCAGAGGACCCCTCATCCGCCCCGGCTTGTTGAGCCTGGGTCGCATGGAGCAAAGATGCTTCGGTGCCTTCCATGACTAGACATGGCCTTTCTGTGATTTTGCTGAAAGTTGCAATGACTGACATTTCAGGTTTAGCTTCAAGGCCCTCGAACCACATGCAATGAAACGAACGCTTCTCAACTTCACCTGCACGAAGGTTCCCCCCGTCTGCACGCTCCCCAAGCAGTGCCTCGAGATGGACCTGTTGCGCTTGGATACTTGCACCCATCAGAATCCGCTTTCACCCCGAAAGTCAGTGCCTTTTTCCACGGGCGCTGGTTGTGCTTGTTTGCTGGAGAGCTACAAGCTACCAAGACTGCACCCCCAAGAAAGCCATGGAGTTGTTTGGAATACGCCCCTGTTGCTCGATGACCTCATACGCTGCCCGCCTCTGGGCTCAACCATGCAAAAAACAGGCACACACATGCCAATGATTTTCAATCACATTGACAGTTCTGGGAAGCTCCCTTCCCATTCACTCACGAGGCTGTTGGACCAGCCCTTGCATTCCCGTTCATGAAACCAACAGCCAAAGCCAGGGTCTTCCTACCAAGGAGCGCCGGAACAACCATCAAACAACACAGCGTCTTGCAGTCTGGATGTCAGCGGCGTCCTGTTGCACAAGCCTGCTGTGCGTTGCGCGGTTCGATGTACGCTATCTCAACCGGCAGTGACGCATTTGCGCCGTGTTCTGGGGCAGGCAATGAGCATCATATGCTTTCATTCGGGGTTCAGGACAGCGGCCATGGTTATCGTTGACGTCATGATCCTCATCCTCCTCGTCATCGGCATCAACAGTATCATTTGACCGCAATCCTGGCGACCCTTGACAGCTTCGTACAGCTTTTGATGTTCTAAGCGCGCGGCCTTCCTGCTGCCATCCGACTCTTGCGCAGCTGCGGTGTCGACGGCGCCTGCCATCAAGCGACTCAAGTCAGTGTTTGTGCACAGCGAATGCGAGGAACCAGCGTTGTTATGTGGTAAACTCTGCAAGCACATCGGAGCCCGTTGCAGGGAGGTGACGTGGCACCGAAATCAGTGCTGCAGGCTTGCCTTCAACGCAGCCTGCCACAGAGCTCGCTGCTCCTGCGGTAGCCGCCTGCACAGGTTCTGGAAGCAAGGTGTGCAGCCTCTTCGTGGCGTTGGGCGATTTGCTTTGCTAGATTTGCGCGCAAGTTTGCGTGTCGTTCTGCATCGACTTGGGCTTTGGAGCTTGATCGCACCAGGATTGGAATCTGTAAGCAATGGAAGCTCTGATGCAAACTCCAGCTCCAGCCATCTGACCGTTTTCTCACTGTATGTCGAGCGCAAAGTCATGTCAAAACCCTAAACCCTTGCCTGCAGGGCGTTGGTCACATCTGCGGGCTCCTGGCGCTTACTGTCTTCCGAGACTATCTGAAACTATCTGAGAATGTCAGAGATGGAGATGATGATGATGATGATGATACTGATGATGACGATGATGATGATGATGATGATGATGATGATACTGATGATGACGATGATGATGATGATGATGATGATGAGGATCGCGGGTGATGAGCATGTCGGCGACAGTGTCAGACATATCGTGATAACGGTAAAACAAGACATGACAGTGCTGCTGATGCTGCGACTTATCCTGCTGGTGTTTCGGATGAGGATGATGATCATCATGACGAGGATGGTGATGACGGTGATGATGTTGATGATGATAGCGATGTCACTGACGCTCCCCCATGACGATCCAAACACCCAGGAGCAGTTCCTGTGCCTGCATCCGACAGGCCTTTGATTTCGCTATCACCCTGCTCCACAACGGACCCTTCTGACGCCACAGGACATTTCTGCCTCCAGCGTGTGCCGAAATGCAGAGGGCACAATTGTGGCATGTAGCACATGACATATGTTGAAGCTTTTGACTTCGGGCTGTACTGTATGGCATCAGAAAACTAATTATTCGACGCACTGTCGATGGTTGGGCAGGTATATCCTCGTCGGGGGCGAGGTGCAGCACCAAGTTCTCAGTCTCGGCCCCACTCGGCGCGGACTTTGCCCATGGAGTCTGGACCTGGCCGGCCCCTCACAAACTGCCAGCGATCGAAGTTTGCACGCCTTCCTTACCTCGACGACGGGCGAAGCCCCCTCTCTGAGTGAATGAAGACCATTACCGAAAGAACATCCAGGCATCCATCGAGAAGTGAGGAAGAAGCTTGCAATTACTCGAAAAAAAAACACACGCCGCTGCACATCTCTGGAAGCGACAACTCACTTGCTGGAAATCTGCAGCAGCTGGCAAACTGGCAAACTAAAGCATCCCAAGCAGTCTCGGGGTTGTCGGCGTCTCTTTGACTGATTTTGTCAGACTACGTAAAGATACTTCGTATGCACGCAGCTGGAGCTGTATGTAGACGTAGCTACTTCATTCTTTATCTCAGCTCAGCAGAAGCGCAGGCTCTTGCCAGAGGCTCTCGGAAGATCTGGGCGCCCCGGCCATGGTCGGTGTCGCCCGCATCTCTGCGAAACTCACCACCTTGCACCCGCTGCACAGCTTTGCATGTTTTTCGGGCCAACTGCAGATCGCAGCAGAATCCACTTGCGCAAGGGCGGTGGCCGAGATGCGCCAGGCCTCTGAGACTTCGGTCGTGGCCGCTGCAGTGGCTGCACTCTGCTCAGCAACCTGGAGCTGCTGAGCTGCTGGATGACAGACTTGCCTAACAAAATATCACCACCCGGAACCACCCGCATCCGGCCTCCGTGTCAAAGTGGCTTTTAAATTCCTGAGTAGCACGACACTACAGCAGACTAGCAGAAACTCAGACACGGCGGGAGGCCTGCTTTGACAGGACGGCATCACGGTTGCTGTCGATGGCCTTGAAGGCATCCGCTCTGGGTTGTTTAGGGTTGTTTAGGGTTGCTTCGGGTTGTTTAGGGTTGTTTAGGGTTGTTTAGGGTTGCTTAGCGTTGTTTAGGGTTGTTTAGGGTTGTTTAGGGTTGCTTAGCGTTGTTTAGGGTTGTTTAGGGTTCAGGGTGTCGGGTTTCGGGGAGTTCACGACCTCAGGGTTGAGGGGCTCAGCGTTCAGAACCGACGCGTGGGATGCTGCGAAGTTCGGGGGTCAAGGTTCAGGCCACAAGCAGCTTTCACCCCAAACCCCAGCCCATAGGCCACGGACCCCAACCCTAAACCCCGAAACCCTAAACCGCCGCCCAAGCGCCAAAATCAAACATTCTGGCTTCAGGTACTGCGTGCAGAGGTGCCCAACCCCAAACCCAACCCTGAACGCTGAACCAAAACCTCCCTAAACCCTCTTGCACACAAAGGGGCATGGTTTGGGGCCGGTTGGCGTCCGCGGGGGTCGGCCTCGGTTCTTGAAGAAGGGTCAGGGGTTCAGAGTTCAGGGTTTAGGGCTACTTCCGAAACCCTAATCCCCAAACCCGAAACCCTAAACCCTAACTTTGAACCCTATCGAAGGTTCAGAGCTTGAAGTGGGTAAAGACGATGCCCCGAAAGTCTCGTATCCATTTGAAACCCAAGCCCTTAAATAAGGTCTAGGGTTTAGGGTGTAAGGTTTAGGGTTTAAGGTTTAGGGTTTAGGGTCGGGATGCCGGGTGTCTGTACAAGAGCGCACTTTCGAGCTAGGACTTGCAGACAAACTGCAGCAGTTTTTGGGTAGGGTTGGGGGGGTTAGGGCTGGGTGCGTGATTGGAGTGATGCCCTGCAGTATAGGACGCATGTTGTGCACCGCGAGGCTGTTCTTTTCTCGAAGAAAAATCGATGCATCTCTTTGGAGGCCCCAGGGTTCAGTGTGTACCTTAGGGTTTCTTATCTGTTTAACTGATCATCTTTGGCATAGTTCACGTAGGTTATCAGCCGTAAGTAGCTTTAGGGCCCCTGTAAGGTTTGTCCTAGGTGTCTTGAGCAGGGTGTAGGAAGCCTGTGGCATGGAGCCCATGTTTCGAACACGAAGAGGCTCTGCACCCTCTGGAGATCATGAGGCTACGGGCGAGTGTCTTGAAGAGACATACGGAGCAGCTTTGGGCCAAGGAGCAAGAGCGGCTTTGGGAGCGAGTGTTTCCCCGAGCGTTCGTCAGGGTGAAGCTTCACCCAACACGTTGGAGCAAGGAGGGGCACCTGGGCCATCGGGGCTGGGTGTCGCCGCCAGCCCTTTTCATAGTGACAAAGTGAAGGGTGAGATTGCTCTTATGCAACAGCGCCCGACATCTTTAGATGAGGAGGAAGCCCGACTTCAAGCCAGCCGGGACCGGACTTCTGGTGGTGAATGGGTAGGCGACAATGGGGCTGAACCCAACTATGCAGAAGCGTTCAAGGGCGCAGGAGTCAATCGGCCTTTGGGTGATGTTTCAGGACCCAGGGTGGCTCGAGTGGAGCCGTCAGCTGAGGAGGAAAGAGGAGTATCTGGATCCAGCCCGGGTGGTATAGGACAATTTCCACTGTCTGGGTATGGCCTGGAGGAGCCGAAGTCTACTGGGATGATGGTGGGAATGGAGGGAGAGACTAGCCCTTCCCGCACTGTTCATGGTGGAGAAGAGGAACTGCTCCCGGACCAGTCCACGAAATTGGATGTCGAGGGCCTTCTACGACAGATGATGGAGGAGAACCGTGTCCTCAAGCGTCGTCTGGAGCAAGTGGAGCTTAGATCGGCTTCGTCTTGGCATAGCGGTGTGGCAGGGGATAGCGGTGTACCCGCTGGATCTCCTATGTCGTTTGCCGCGCCTTCTGGATTTCGTGGGATAGGTCTTGAGCGGGACCTTGCACTCGGTGTACAGGCTACGCCTCCTGAGGGGGCTTGGTTTCCAGATTTCCCAGGTTGCAAGAGTGATGGAGTTGGGTTAGCGGTTGAGAGGTCAGCCGGTATAGTGATCCCGAATCCACAGTCTGCCTTCGGAGGGCCGGGTCCAACTTCAAGGGAGTATGAAAGAGTAGCGTTGGGAGCTTTGGATTCCTCGAGCCTCTCGGTTTCGGGGTGTAATGCTGCTTTGGTACCCTTTAGGGGTGTCCCTGAGGAGGAGGTTCGGGCCCAGACCATGAGGCAGTTTGCAGGTGAGGCTCTGGGGTTTGAGACCCCAAGGTCTACAAAGGTAGGTGGTCCTGGGTTTGACTCGCAGGGTTATCCTCTCTCCCCGGGTGGGACGGTAATCCGTCCGCCTCCCATTCCACCACCGGCATCGCCGCGGCCGCCACCTGGGATGATGGCAGGCCCGCCTCGCTCGGGTTTGGGTCATTTGCACGAAACGAGTGGTTTGGTAACAGGCGTGCAGGGACTTGCTTCCGGGGCGACGGGGTTAGGGTTTGACCCTCGGGGGGCTGGTTTAGGACACTTAGGGTGTGCAGCTCCAGGGCCTGCAGGTTGGGGAGTGTACCCAGGTTTGGGGGTTAACGAGAGTAGGCCTGAGGAGCCCGCAAAGTATATTAGCGAGTTGCCTAAGTTGGTGCAGGCTGACTTAGCTAGCTCGGCTATAGTATGTGGCAACTGGTTGGCCCAAATCAAACAAATCTTCCTCGGTTTATCTCCTTCGGCGGATGTATGGTATAGCGCTGTAGAGTTAGCGGCACATCAGGGTTATTCCCGTTGGCTAGTGGCGGACCCGCTAGGAAGGTTGGGTCTTGATCCGAGTGCTGTGGTAGCAAGTTTCGACGGTCATAAGTTTCAGAGAGTGGAGTCGAGGGCGGTCACTTTGCTACTAGCATCGGTTCCTGCCTCTGTAAGGGATGACATTATCACTAATAGATGGCTTAGTACTGCGTCTATTTTGTTTCGCATTCTCTGCGCGTATCAACCTGGAGGATCTAGCGAACGGGCTCAGCTGTTAGGGCAGCTAGTGTCCCCAGAGGTTTGCCGTGGTTTTCAGGAAGCGGTTAAGGTCCTCAGGAAATGGCAGCAGTCGCTGCAGCGTGCCAGCGAAATCAAAGCAACTTTGCCTGATGCTTCACTGCTTTTAAAGGGAGTCGATGCTGCAACAGCTCCTTTGCTAGCGAGTAGTCCTATGGTTGGGTTCAGGGTGAACTCCTTTAGACATAGCATTGCTTTGGATTACAATCCTACCACTGTGGGTGTTACCCAACTTGTGAGACTACTTCAGGCAGAGAGCGAAGCGGCAGCATTAGTAGAGACTTCCGGAGGAGGAGACAAGCGGAATAGGACGGCAGCCCTTAATGCGAGTGGCAATCCTCCACCGGCCCCCCCTAAGCCATCTGGAAGTCCACCTCCGGCTTCTCCAACCACCAGCGGTGGTACTGGTCCGTCGGTAGCGGCTGCGCAGGTAAGTGGGAGTGAGGCTAAAGGGAAAGGCAAAGGAAAGGCGAGTGATGGTACTCCACGTTTGTGCCATAAGTTTGGGGATGCTTCAGGGTGTAGGTTTGGGGACTCCTGTATGTTTAAGCACGATAGAGGGAAGGCTAGGAAAGAGAATCGTTGCCTAGCGTGCGGTCAGTCGGGGCACTTTCGCCCAGATTGTCCCATAGTTCCCCCAGAGCTTCGTGTAGTGCAGCAGGAAGCGGCGTCCGATTCCTCCCCAAAGGCTCCTGGGCCTGCCGGTAAAGGGGGTTCTCCTAAAGGGAAAGCGAAACCGAAGGCTGCGCAGGCAAAGGGTGTTGCTGAACAAGGGGAGACAAGGGAGGAATCGGGTACACCAGCAGCCTCCGGGGCCGGTCCGAGTTCTGGGACGTCGGTAACACAGGAGTCATTGCTAGCTGAAGCGGCGAAGCTTCTAAAGGGGGTAAGCTTGAAAGCAGTGCATTTAGAGGACCCAGGTCTTGACTTGTCTTGGCTGAAGAGTGCTCTCACGAGTGCGTCCGATCCCGCGTTCTGCTTAGTAGATTCTGGAGCCACTAATGCCTTACGCCCCGCATCTCCTGAGGAAATCCTAGGGGGTCGTGTGATACATGTTGACTTAGCTAGTGGGGGTACTCAGCTGAGGGTGAATGAGTTTGGCACACTCCTCCATGCGGGACATTGTCAGGTGATACTCCCTGCCATGTATTTGGTCGAGCTAGGCTTTAGGATTTCGTGGCGTCGCCGTGGGTGTTCCATTCGTCATCCAAAGGAGGGTCGACTTGAGGTGCAAGTGGTAAAGGGCTGTCCGTTGATTCCGAAGGAGGTAGGTTTGAGACTTCTTGCTAAGTATGAAGAGCTAGTTGGGAATGGTAAGGGAGTTAGGAAATTAGAGACTTTGGGTGCTCTGCCGGAAGTGAGTTCAAGTGAGGCCCGAGGTTGGCTAAGGGATCAGATTGCGGATTGTCGTGATGGGATTCTAGAGGCGAGGGTTGGCGTAGCATTTCTTAAGGGACTGTTGCCTTCGGTGCCTCTAGGAGTTCTAATGCGCGTCTGTGTTGATTCAGCTCCGTTGGGAACTTCCAGCTGGGACGAGTTCCCTTGGAATCGGCGTGTCCGACGATCACTTGATCGAGGAGGCAGAGCCTCGGTGATGCTCTGCTGTTCGGATCAGCCGAGTGGCTGGAGGGACGCTGGGAAAACACTTCGAGTTGCTAGTTCCGAGAAGGGGTTAGGTAGCCGGCGTGTTTTTGGCCATTTGCTTAGGTGGGCTCTTAGCGGGGTCTTTGGGGGCTTCGTTGGGGAGTTAGGGGGCGTAGGCTTCCAGGTTACTTCCGAAGGAGCTGAGCGAAGGGTCGAGGATTGTTTGATTCTGAACCTTCGATTAGTGTTGTTGTTTGCGGTAGCGCAGGCAGTTCAAGATGGGACTGCTGGTAAGCAGGGCCCTGAAGTCGGGGATTCGGATGAGGATCGCATGCCAGAGGGAATCTTAGACCCTCAGGAACTAGTGAAGTGGGCATTGGACCGAGCGGCCCAAAGGCTCAGTCGGTCCGAGCGGAGCGAGCGAGGGGCAACTGGGTCCTCGGTTTTCTTTGCTTGGGAAGCGCCTGTATGTCTAAGAGATGGGGATTCCTTGCGTAGCCTTGGGGTTGACGTTAAGGATTTTTTGTCTTCTGTTGATAGGGCGTACGATTTGTACAAGGTTGATGGTGAACAGGGAAGTGTAACGGGGTCTTTAGGCCGAGGCACCCAGGTCACGACTTCTTCATGGTTTTTGTTTGAGTCGTTGCATGGGTGTAGCCTGCAAGGGGGTTTTAGGCCTCAAAGAGGGACGTACGACTGGTCATCAGGGTTGCGGCAAGCTGTGAATGCGCATTGGGATTCGTGGAAGGCGGAAAGGAAGCGAGCAGACGAGGTTGTTGAGCGGAAGTGTCTTTTAGCCAAGCTTACCGAGGAGCAGGCGAGGCTTCAGCATGAACTCAATGATCACGTTCCTTACCGCCGGGGTTGTGAAGTGTGCATTGGCGCACAGGGCCGTCAAAGATCCCATTGGCGTAGTGGATTCACAAACGTGTATTCCGCTAGTTTTGATTTAGCCGGCCCTTTTATTCCTGGCCGCGGTTTCGATGCAGTGGCGTCGGGACGAGACAAGGGTTTAGGATATCGACATTTGTTGGTTTGTTCCTACACTATCCCTGCCCCTTCGGTGAAATCGGAGGACACCAAGGGTTCCGGAGACCCTGACTTAGAGGACTACAGCCCATCAGAACCCCCTCAAGATTGGGAACCGTCACTTACTAGGGTTGATGAACTTAAGGACCCTCGGTTTCCTGAACTATTTGATTCGGATATTGAGGTCAAGGTTGTGACTCATAGGGTTAAAGGGAAACGGCCGGAATCTGTGGAGGACACCGGTGTGGATGCGGGTAAGAAGGGTGATGGCCAACCGGGCCTGAAGTACCGCTCCTTGTTCTTGGCCGTTCCTCTTAGATCTAAAAAGGGTCGTGAAGTTTTGAGTCAGATTCAGCACATTATTAATAGGCTTGAAGCCTTTGGTTATCCAGTTAATCGGTACCACGCGGATAGAGCTCAGGAACTGAAGTCGGCAGCTTTGATAGCTTGGTTGCGGGATAAGGGTATCCATGCTTCCTTTACACCCGGTGATGCGCCAGCGGGTAATAAAGCAGAGCTTGCTGTACAACAGATCAAAGCTACGGTGCGTAAGCTACTGCAAGTAGGCAAATTCCCCCCGTCGTTTTGGCCATTGGCGGCTTTGCATGCTTCGGAGCGTAATTGGTACCAAATGTCGGAGTTTTTGGGTAGGCAACCGGTTCCTTTGTTACCGTTTGCAATGCCGGTTCATGGGAGGAAGAGGTTCACTACGGGGTACGATTCGCAGTGGCAGACGCGTACGGTTTCAGGGTTTTACTTAGGCTTAGCTCCTGATACACCGGGTGGGCATTTGGTTTGGATCCCAGCGGACGATGACAAAGGAACCGAGGGCAAAGTGCTTCTGACTAACACCGTTTACCCTTTGAAGCCTGGGGTTCAGGGACCTTGTAAGCCGAAGTTTCGGTTGACGAGCAAGCGCTCCCCTCGCGCGCCTGGTTTCGCTGTGAGGGTGTTAGCTGCTCTTTCGTTGCCAGATCGTTTACCTTGTGAGGTGCAATCTGAGTGCCATGCTACGCATGGGGGGGAGTCCTCTCAGGCGGAAGCTGAAGTAGTTGAGAAATTTGAAATTCCGGGTTGCATTGAGCAAGGATGGACATTCGGCGAGGATTTGATTGGAAGCCTCGATGGGATTCTGGAAGTAAGCGAAGGTTTTGGTGATCCGGATGTTGACGGCTTCTCTGCGAATGGCAGCTGGGACCCGGCGGTTAAGAAGTGCAAAGCACCGAGTGCTGACGTACAGAGCTGGATTCAGGGTTGCCTAGATCGGGGGGAGTTTTCGGATGAGACTTGCTTGCAAGTGTTGCAACGAGCGGTAGAAGAGTTCCCGGTAGCGAGGAGACCCCTAGTGCGTAGTCTAGGTAGGGCTGTGTTGTGTGGGTTGTACGCTGTTGGGGGTTTTACCGGGGTCTCGAGCTTCTCTCTGGGATTCCCTGCGCTTGTCGAGTACTTGAACGGGTTTTTGAGGTCTCGAGTGTTTGGTGTTGGGTGGACTACTTTGTATGTCTCTTATAATGTTAGGATGCCAATGCATAGGGACCTTCGTAACGCTAAGGGTTTGCCCGTTGTCGCTAAAGCCGTAGGGAGTTTTCAAGGAGGTGGTCTTTGGATTGAGGAGGACCAAGGCACGGTTCTTAGGACACTTCCGAATGGGGATAAGAAGGCCGGGTTTGTTCATGACCTCAGGAGGGAGTCAGCTGTGTTTTCGGGTACTCAGTGGCACGGGTCTGAGGACTGGAATGGGGAACGATGGGTTATTGCTGCCTTTGTCCCTCGGGATTTCTGGGGTGCCCTGGAGGAACATCGAGAGACCCTACAAGGGTTCGGGTTTCCTTTAGAAGAGTTGGATGCCCTCGTAAAGGGTGAGCATGAGGATCCTCAGCCGGGATGGGGGGTTAATGTCGCGGCTTTAGAGACTGATCCTTCGGACCCGGGTGAGGAGGTTTGGGAGCTTGATTGGCCTGTCCCGGTCTTGAGCGAGTCGGGACATGACGACTGGGTCGAATGGCATGCGAGTACCGCTTTTATGTGTAAAGCTCTTGTAGAGGAGTTAAGTATCGCTCTTCCCGACGAGGCTCATCTGTCGCAACTTACGTCTCGGCTATGCGCGGAGGAACTTAAGCGAGAGTGGCTAGAGCAAGTTCTGACTGAGTGCCAGGATGATCGGGAGCTGTTGGGTTCCTTGAAGGGGTTGGTAGCTGAAGTTCCCATAGTTGATCAGCCCGTGTCTGGTAGTGAGCAGTTCTTGCAAACTAGGAATGTTAGCTTGGGAGAAGCGAGACAGGAGTTGGGTAAGTGGAGAGAGCCAGCTCAAGAAGAGGTTGTAAGTTTAGAGGTGACGAACCGAGCAGTCGATAGGGTCTCCGCTTCAGAAGTTGATCAGTGGGCGAAGGATGGGATTTCTGTAGTACAGTTGCCCGGGAAGGCTGTGCTAACCCGTAAATCCGGCACGGGTAAACGGAGGTGCCGTGCGGTGTGCTGTGGGAATTACCTCCCCACGGATAAGCTGGGATTGACCAGGGAGGAATTGTATGCCTCTGGGGCTGAGTCGTTGTCAGTTAAAGTAGCGGTGGTTTTTGCAGCTAGGCATCCCAGTTGGGTTGGGGTTACTATCGATGTGAAGTCCGCGTTTTTATATGCACCGATCCGATCGGAGCACCAGGGTACTGAGGAGCGTATCGTTGTTAAGCCGCCTCACTTTTTGGTTGAACTGGGTATTTTATCAGCTGAGCATCGTTGGTGGATTAGGAAGGCCCTGTATGGGTTACCTACGTCACCACGTGATTGGGGACGATATCGAGACGGCGAGTTCAACAAGTTGAAGATACCCTATGCCGGGGAGGAGTACCGGTTGGTGCAGTTGAAATCCGATGACGCTCTTTGGGTGTTAAGGAGGGCTACCAAGGAAGGACTTGGGAACGTTGAAGGCATCCTTGTAGTCTATGTGGACGACCTGGCATTGTTTGCGGAACAGGGATTGGCTCTCCAGTTCATCAAGGTTGTGCGGACCCTCTGGAAGACGTCGGAACCCGAGTGGATTCAGGATTCGGCGGTGACTTTCTGTGGATTGGAAATCGCGAGATCGAGCAGTGGTTATCGGTTAGCCCAGACAGCCTACATTCGGGAATTGCTGCAACGGTACAATGTGACGGAGGACGCTGCGGTTCCTATTTCTAAGTGGGTAGATCCGGACCCCCCAGGGAGCATATCTCCCGATGAGATTAGAGAAGCTCAAGCAGTGACAGGTGCCTTGCTATGGGTTTCGACCCGTACGAGACCAGATATCTCGTATGCAGTATCGCGCTGTGGACAACAGGCCACGAAGGCGCCACAGGTTTCCCTGAGTGTGGGTTTGCAAACCCTTAAGTACCTGCGGTCTACGATTGAGTTTGGCATCGAAGTGCCCTTTGAATTGGGTAGTCCTTTTGCTGAGCATGGATTGCTTGCGGTCCCGCGATCGGAGAAGGTGCTCGAGGTTTATTCTGACGCATCTCACAGTCCGGGGGGCGATCGTTCAATGCAGTCCATTATCATCCTGTGGCACGGGGCTCCGATCGCTTGGGAGACGACGAGGCAAGCTTTCACAACGCTCAGCTCCGCAGAGGCGGAGCTGGTCAGCATGATCCATGCGATCCAGCTCTCTGAATCGATCCAACCGCTCCTGGAAGAGTTAATAGAGGAGGACTCCACAATTTCACTTCTAGGCGACAACCAAGCAGCTCTTAAGTCCTTTGAAGAGGTAGGGGCATCCTGGAGGTCAAGACACTTGAGGATGAGGGCCGTAGCTGCCCGGGAGCGGGTAGCCGCTGGGATCCTGCGTGTCTCTTATATTCCGGGCGAGCAGCAGCTCGCAGACCTTGGAACCAAGCCACTTAGTAGGATAAGGATACTACATTTGCTAAGCCTTGCGGGGATACGGGCTGCGAAGGTAAGCACTTCAGAGGTTGTTGCGGCTAGGGCGTTAAGCCGAGGGATGAGTAGTTCGACTGCCGTTTCTGCCGAACTTCTGGCAGGCCTCGCGTTACTGGCAGTGATCCCGCGTGTGAAGGGGCAACCGGAGCCCGATCTTCAGGAGGTAAGTGGTTGGTTGCGCTGGGCTGTGGCCTGTGTAGTGACCGTAGCGTGTCTTCTGCTGGTTGGGTGGTTCAGGGCCTCATTTGGGATTCCAGGTTCCGGGGTCGTTTTGGACTGGTTCTTTGGGGATCGGTTTGCACCGGTAGGAGAGCCTGAGAGCTTCACGGAAAGTGGATCAGCGAGCCCCACTGAGTCGGCCGAAGGCGACGAGTTCTCTGAAAGGGAATGGCAAATAGCTCAGGCCAAATTAGAAGATGTGGAACGTAGGTCGGGGTTGACTTTTGTTCAGCGGGCTAGGTTGCGTAAGCAGTTGGCCGCCGGAGGCGAGGTTGACATTCCCACCTTTCTGCAGAGATTTGGATCTATCCCATCGTGGTTTTCTGGAATTGAGGAAGGGGATGAAGTACCCTCTTCTAGCGGTGCCCATGAGGTGAATCCACCAAGCAGACCTGGACTAAGTGTAGAGGGCCTGGTGACATTGTTTACGCAGTTCGGAGATTTGCTGGTAGGGTACCTGGGGATTCAGTCGGTAGAGTGGCTCCACCTGGGTTGGGCTGCTGGGTTGCTGTGGAGAAATCCGGTTTTGAGGATAGCGATTCAGCTCGCCAATACGGGGGTTCTTCAGGAGGACTTTGAGGACCAAGAGTGGGAGATAGAGGTTCGTGCTGTTCCTGGGGCTAACGGACTTCAGTGGGTTCCTGTACGTGTGCGTGCTTGTCCTGAGGTAGGAGGTTCAGGCCTTCAGGAGGCACAGGGTCCTTCGGATTCAGAGGTCCAGTTCAGGGGGAGCACAGGTCTTCAGGAGGCTCAGGGTCATTCGGATTCAGAGGTCCAGTCCAGGGGGAGCACAGGTTCAGGTGAGGTTTCAAGCGGAACTCAGAATAGACCAGAGCCGGCGAGTGTTGGGACCGCTGAGATTCCGACACCTAGGGTACAGATTGGGGGTAGTTCGTCTTCTCATGCCATGCAGGTTCAGCCGTTTGAGTCGGAGGGGCTGTTCTACGAGGATTACTTGTCTCAAGAAGGGTCTCTAGATGCATGGCCATTAGTCGGGACCTGGCTAAGGGTGCATTTTCTGCTTCAGCTTTTCTCGTGTGTGGGTGAAACGTTGCTGGAGTTTCTAGGATTGCGGAGTAGGGCCCTGTTGACGGTGAGGACTGCGTCTAGCGCTGTGAGATTTGGTCTGTATGGAGCAATAGCGGATTACCTTCGACAAGGTCCTGAAGCTTGGAGGTATGAAGGACCCCAGTGGCTGGAAGCGATAGAGGCTTTCGTACTGAATCGGACGGCTGCTGTTGAGGGTGTTGTAGAAAGTGCGACCTCTGACAGTCGAGGCTCAGTTTTTCCGTATGTGCTCTGGGCACCAGGTCGTCGCGTGCATTATTTGTGGCGAGTGTTTGCCGTAGCTGGATATGAGCTTCTGTGCCTCTTAGGAACACGGGTCAGGGAAGTTGGGTTGATTCGTTGTGTTGCTCGGGGTTTTTGGGAGCATTCGCTCTATGCCATGATTTTGTGGCTGAGAGCAACTGGGCCACTTTATGTAGCTGACGGCGAGCAAACTCGTGATGCGGCTGAGGCTTATGTGCAGCAAGGGGACCGAGTGTTTCCCTTCGGAGCAGTAGATGCCGCAGACCGTGAGGACGTTGACGATGACCCAACTCTAGATGACAGACCGTTGTGGCCCACTAATGTAGCTCAGGTGCAGAGGGTTGTGTATGGTTTGGTTGCGGAAGAGTTGTTGGGTCAAGGCGGTTCCTCGTCTAGTGAAAGTTGATCCACCACGGAGCCCTCAGTAGCTGACGTGAGCTCGCAAGCTTCGGGGAATGAGTTGGAGGTCCGGTCAGAGGCACAAGGTGAACCTGTTGAGTCTTTGGTTTCGGGATTGCCGACTACCGTTTACGAGGCTTGTGAGGGGCGTCTTCTAGTGCATTACGTAGATGATGTACTTACGGTACCCCTACCGGGGTGGAGTATAGAAGCTGTTGAACAAGTGGTGCAGGGTCTCTCGAGTGGAGACTGGACAGGCTTCCAACAGGAGCTAGAGGTTGGAGACCTCCGTGAGTCTGCTGATGGGAGACCTGGATCTTCAAATGATCCGCCTCGACGCTCCGCGAACTTTCGGCTCACCATGTCATGGCCAAGGGTACTCATGTGGGTCTTGATTGTATGGTGGGTTTTGATTCAAGGGGCCAGCGCGGAAGTAGGGTCGTCGGTTGTCCCTGGGGATTACGCTTTCTCTGAGGACCTTATCTGTATGCCTCCCGAGGGGTTGCCCGGACCCTACGAAAGTGCAACAGGGGATTCGGTGACCGAGGGTTGTGATGGTTCTACGTTGCTATGTGCTAGTGTGTGTGTGTTGCTGGTTGGAACCTGGGAATTCGGAAAGAGATCCCTCCGTTACTGCTGGCTGCAAGAGAAGGCCCTGATCAACTGTGCAACCCAGACTGAAGAAACTGGATTCATTGAGTTGCCTTTAGCTCCTGAGATTCCACATAGGGATAGGATTTTGTTTGCGCTTTGGATGTCTGGGCGAGCAGTTGACGTAGAGGGATATGACGAAGAGGTTCAGGACAGCTTCCATTGGTTGGTAGGGGACTATCTTATGCGCCTTGAAAGGGGTAGTCAAGCTTCGAGCTCGGACTGAGTCTCTTGGTCGTATCCGTCCAAGAAAAGAAAAGGGATAACGAGGGCCAGTAGCCTTTTTTAATGAGGACTATTCTCTTCTGTGAGGAGATTGGAAAGCCTTGAGCAAGAGAGCTGGGAAGCCCTGTGTTGTAGTCTGTAGGGGTTGATAATAGCCCTGAGGGTCTGGGGTAGGTTAGTATAGCAGGGTTACCCGAAGCTCTTGATAACGCGTTATGGATGTTGGGTTCTCGATACGAATTTCCTTCGAAGAAGGATTCCGGCAGGAGACCGGGGTTCGGATTTGAGAAGAGTTTACACCCAACTTTTGTCCGTTGCCCGTGGGCTCGAAAACATGGTACAGTGGGCGTCACTCCTAAATGCCGAAGAAATCTACTTTTCCTTGCACAAACCACTCTGTCACTCTCCTTTTGGAAAGGGGAGTGAGGGGGAGTGCGTGATTGGAGTGATGCCCTGCAGTATAGGACGCATGTTGTGCACCGCGAGGCTGTTCTTTTCTCGAAGAAAAATCGATGCATCTCTTTGGAGGCCCCAGGGTTCAGTGTGTACCTTAGGGTTTCTTATCTGTTTAACTGATCATCTTTGGCATAGTTCACGTACTGGGGCTTAGGGGTGTTTAGCGCTTGGGGCACACGTGGGTCTTAGAGAGGAAAAGGGCAACACAAACATAGAGGCTTGCCCGCGCATAGTGACGGCCTCTCGGCCGGAAACTGTGCAGCAAGTCGGTTGGCTCCCAAAACCCAAAACACCCGAAACCCCAAACTGTAAGCCCTAAACTCGCTAAACCCCGAACCTTATTGGGGTTTAAGGTTTAGGGTTCAACCCTAAACGCTAAACTCTCTGAACCCCAAACCTCCCTAAACCCTGAACCCGAAAGAACCGGATTGCCTTGCCAGGCTTAGGCTCCCTGATCAGTGAAGAAATCCCTGTGATTTCATGTGGTTGCGGATCTTGAGACCCGAGATTCGGAAGCCTCGATACCTTAAAGCGCCGAGACCCAGATCCGGAGCTCCGAACACGCGCGCTGCCCCCCAGAGTAAGATCAAACTGACCTGACCCCAAGCTGGCAGCATCCAAGAGGCTGCCAGCGCATCAAGCTGCAGATGGCTGGGCGACAGTAGGCCAAGCGCTGCCAAATCAGAACTCGTCCTCCGGTTGCAAGTGCTAGAAGCTTGACTGGCAAATTCGTGACACTGCTGCTCGTTGTTTGCCACATGTGACTCTACAAAAGTGCACTTTCACACGAAAGCCTGCTAAGGTTCTCGCCTTGCAAAATAGCTCTGCCATTGGAGTGGGCCGAAATCATCACTTAAGCTTAAGTGTAGGGGTTCCTCATAGCCCGAAGGCTCCTCATACGGCGGCGCTCAGCTGTACTCTGAAATTTTGCCGTTGCAACTGCATGCGCCAGCACCGTGCTTTGATCAGCCTTATGGCTGTAGTCGCCCTGACATCTATAAGCTTGCTCCGAGTCTGATGGCGCTTACCATGACTTACTGAATGGAATCGAGGAGTGGAGCGGGAGCTGGCGTGGGGGAGCTTGTAGACTATGCTGGAATGGCATGGAAAAAAAAGGGGGGGGAGTGGGGCTGCAGTGGAGTGACGCCGGAGTGGGGAGTTGAGTTGGAATTGAGTCGAGGTTAGCACTGTTCGGACAGTCCCCCAGAACAGCTGCCAGGGCACTTGTCTTCACCCAACGCGGGCACCCTCAGCTTGCCAACCCAAACGAACTTGACACAGGCGCAACCCTGAGACGCATCAATGCAGACAAACAGCCGGCCCACAGGGATTGGATGTCGATACCTCCATATTGCTCCATGCATTGAAGCAACCAAAGTGTCTATTATTCAAAGGGCATGACCTCTAAGCGCAAATATCTATGTTTCTCGCTCTGTCTCCCTCTCTCTCTCTCTCTCTCTCTCTCTTTCTTTCTCTCTTTTCTCTCCAGGCCCCTCAGAAACTCCTAACAAAATGTGATGCAGACCAGCCGCACTCGTCCCACAGGCCATGGTTTTCGTCCAAAACTTGCCATGACCACCGCAAGCCGAAGTCCCACACAGCATTGAAATACGGCTGCTCCACAATAAATTTAACGCGAGATCATGCGATCTTGCCTCATGGTGCCGCTGAGTCTTGCTTAATGGTACCAACACGTGCGAATCTGACAACACACACGCGATCGAAGAAACTGAGCCGTATGGTCAGCACAGCAGTCGCAAGCCAGCTGGGAACATGTCAAACAGCGCACCATGATTAAACTACAGACCTGGCACCAACACCTTTTTGCAAGATCACGCTGCGCTTCTCCAGGGTCCGTTGCTTCCAGGACGTTGGCCCTGCCTTTCCTGTTCGCTGCGTTACAGCAAAAAAACCTCCTCACCTTGCAAAACAAGCATCCGCGACACACAACACAGATTTTCATGGACAACTCACCTGCGCCGCCGCTGCCCCTGAATTCCATGAACATGCGTCCGAACTAACGCCAAAAATCGGGGAAGCGATTGCACCTTTGGTTTCGGCTGCGCTTTGGCCTTAGCCTTCGCCTTGGCCTGCGCAGTGCGACGGAAGCGCTCCAGGAGTTCCTCGAAGTCCGCGTTGAAGGTGGCCAACGCCCATCGCACGAAGGAGAGCGCGAACAGGCGGAGAAGCGCACGCTGCATGAGCCGATCTACCTCAAGCCCAGATGTACAAGAAACCAATTCATAGGCCGAACTGCGTTCCGCTGTGGTGGGAGCACCAACTCGTACCTCCAGAACCCCGCCGCATTTTGACAAGAGCACGAGTCCCATCCCAAGATGTGCAAGGATTTGCGACGGCTTGGCGGGAGCAGGATTTTTGGAGGCGGAAAAAGCACTCGCAGCCAAAATGTGCACGGCGCTGTGGCGGCAACACGACCGCGACAGTTGCAGGAAGCCGGAAAACAACTTCGAGTCTCGCAAAATTCAAAATGCCTTATTGAACTCCTTTCCATGGAAGGGTGTCGAGTGCCCGCGCAGGGAATGCAGCGACTTCGAGTGTTTGGACAACCAAACTGATCGCGGACTGCGGCGGGAGAAAGGATTAATATGTGACTGTGGAATGACACGATTTTGCGACGTCAGGGCTGATTATGAAACGGCGGCAGTCGAAACCGCCTGGCAATCGATGCTGACATGTTTAGTCTGTATAGTACCTGTCGGTCCGAAAGTTCGTCGCACTATGTATACGAACGTTGTTCACTTACATCTCTCGAACCCCTCTCTCTCATCGAATCCTGCACGGGTCCTCTACCCGCAACAATTACAGTATAGTATTACAACTTTTTCCGGTGAAGGAACTCCTCCACTAGCCGCACTAGCCAGGCTAGGGTATCCGTGCCGCGACCGATCCAGACCCACATGTCCAAGACTCGATTACAACAACATGTCCACAACATTCCGCAACAAACATATAAGGCAGCAGCCATAATTACCAGATGACATCAAACATAGCAAGGCCGCCACGCCTCAGGGCGTCTGGATCCAAGAAAGCAGTATTATAACGCATTCTACATCTCAAATTAAACTGTCTTGTCCTGCCCTCGCCTCAGTGCCTCAGCTCCGAGGCCTGATAAATACTCGCACTATAGCTTTCTACGATAGCCAGAATGCCTCCGCTGCTAGATCCTCCGTTCCTTTGTTGCAGCTTCTCTGCCGCAGCGCCGGCGGACTGCATGACTAAAACCTGCATGGCACTGTGGCTGCTGCAGATCAATGAATGAGTGAGTGAGTGAGTGAGTGAATGAGTGAGTGAGTGAATGAGTGGAAGTGTGAAAAGCGGAGGATTCCACTCAACTCTCGGTCACAAAGCCCAAGGCAACCAATCGTAGATCAAAGCAAAGCAGCGGAGCAATGCAGGACAATCAGAGATTACCGTAAGTTTGACGCTCAGCGGAAAGGAAACACCAACACTACCCTAAGTGAAGGCGGGCCTTTTGCTGGACCTGACGCAGAGCCGTCGGTCTTGAGCAGTCAAGCTGCGTAAGTGAGACAAAGTTGGCTTGAGTCCTAACCAGGTAGGAGAAGCACATGTACGCATGTCTGTGACAAATCACACCCCCCTCGACGCGAGCTCACGCGTGAGAAGAGCGGAGTTTAGGAAAGTCACATCCACTGATTGTGCACCGAGCCACACCTCTTCCGGTCAGCTAAGCTTGGAGCAATTAAGAACCATTAGATGTGGGTCGGCTTCTGCTTCTGGATCGTACCTATGTTTCACTTCTGTACATACGCAGCCTTTTTGTGATCGTCAGGCGCATAGCGATTTGCCGTATAATCGTTGACAATCGGATGTTCCATCGGATCTATGCGGGGTTTACACACTAGACTCAATGCGCTCAGAGCAGAGACTCGGCAGCATCGAGTGTCCGTGAAAAGAGAGGGACACACGAGGAAAATACCATGGCTAGCCATTGTACCCCTGTGGGTCTTCTCAGCGCGGCGCAGGCAAGGAATGCTGAGGAAGTAGCGGAAATTGTGTCATAGCCGGGTTTCACCATCAGAATCTGCCTGACCCTGGACACGTGTGGGTAATGGGTCAGAAAGACTCAACCGGATTCACCTTGCAGTGTCACAATACATCGCCACGTAGGTCGACGGTCGTTACCTACGAACTGTGGGGCTACGGGTACGGTCCTTATTTCCTCGTCCAGGACCGCCCCTTCCTTTGTTACCCTTATCGCCCTTTCCTCGGCCCTTCTCCTGCTTTCCTTTTCCTTTCTCGGCTTTCCCTTTTCCTTCGCCTTTCGTCGGTTGCCTCGTTTCATCAGCTTCATCGATGAGGCCTGCCACGTTGGAGCCAGTTCGGGACTTGCCTTTGGCCGTTGTTTCTTTGGCCGGGCCCATTGTGCGAGATCGTGGCTCAGACGAAGCGGTATCGGAGGGAGCTGGCGGCGCAGCGTCTGTTGTTTCAACAACGCGCTGCTGAGTGCGTCCCCGTGCCTCTGCACTCGTAATCACCCGACCAGGAGCTGGTCGTACAATTGAAGGAGCCCATTTCTCATCGCGGGGCGCCTTCGAGGGTGGATTCGATGCAGTACGAGTGTTAGGCGCAGGGAACTTAGGGTTGATCCGTTCTTGTGTAGTAGCGGATGTACCCCCGGGCGAGGCAGCTCGCCCTGCTCCCGTATTCTCGGCAGAGGAAGTAATCACACCGGCCGATTTCATGTTGACATCGTCATCGGGATTTGCATTCATCGCAATGATGACGTTGGCGGCTTTCTTCCTGACGACAGGAAGCGTATTCGGTGCATGATACATGCGAATAATATCCTCAATCGGTGGGTTGTCCAGATCTGGTTCCGGAACCCTGGTCTTCATTCGCAGTACCGAGGGCAGCTTCATTTTATCGGAGTAGGGTGCCCTCCCTGAGACCCTCAGCGTCTCCCCATCAGGGTGAGCGGCACTGTAGCCCGATTGCCGCTGCATCTTCCGAGTCGGTGGATTTGACGGCGGCGGCATTTCGCGAGGCGGGGGCGGTGTCGCTTCAGGAGCGACGCCACCGAGATGCTCTCTCCCAGGACGCTGGGTTGTCGGGCCGGCGCGGATCACTCGTTCCAGCTCACTATCATCTTGATCCTCGTCCTCTGCGGGTACGGGGATGGTATGAGCTTCGGGAATTGACGCTTGCCTTTGCGCGGTGGGTTGCACTCTGCGCTGAGGTGTCTCATCGCGTCGTCGTCCTTGGCGAGCTGCAACATCGAATAACTCGTCAGGCTCTTCCAGTTCGTCAGGCAAAGCTTCGAAGACATCATCCTTCCTTTTCATCAGTGTGCTCTTAGCATCGGGGAGCTGATCCTTCACTCCTTCGACAAGGTTGAAGAACGTCTTCTCGGTTGCGCGATCAACAGAGCAACGCACACTTTTCAAAGCACACTTGAGCCTACAGTCACGCACGTCGTACTGGTCGTGGAAAACAGCAAAAGGGGTTTCTACAAAGTTTGTTACCCCCCTTGGAACTCAGACGATCCACTCGAGTGAGTTCCACTCCAAACGGCGCTTCTATGAGCTGTTAGCCCATCTCTCCGGAGAGAACTGAAGTTCACCGAAAAAGCACTCTGTACACACCACAGCTTCAAACTACTGATGTCGGGCCTCTTCTTGCGGAGGGAAGGAGATTTTGTTCTAGTCCCGACCATCCCATACAGAGTAAAACAAGGACATATGTGAGCTTTGGCATCTTGGGGCCCTTTTCTTGTTCTAGGTTAGAGCTCACATCTTTACCAAAAGCGTGGTGACCAAAACGGCTCTTTACAGACATTTGACTGCTGCTAGAAACAGGCTTACGTCCAAAAGCAACCTCGGCACTTACAGGCCAAGAAGCTAAAAGGAAAACTCTACGCTCAAGTCTTTCAGGTTTCACGTTCACGGCTTACACTGCTTGCAGGCTTTGAGCTGCTTGTTCACTGCAACCTGGCGGTCGATCTTCTTAACATTGGATGGGAGATGACTCATCCAACGCACCACGTTTCCACACGAGACCTTGTGGTAACTCTTGCCGCGCTTCGCCTCGCCGATGATGTAGACCTTGTCCTCAGGATCACCGCGAGGATCATGAGGAACGTCCTGGACCTCATTCTCGACGTTGTGCTCCTCCTGCTCCTCGCCGTCGTAGTAGTAGCTCTGTGTGTAGGCTTCGTTGGCTCCCCCTTCGTCGTCACTGCCGTGTGCACCTTCAAAAGGACAAAGAAGCCAACGCTCATCTCCACCATCGCGCGCTGTAGAACTTGAGGGCTGGCTCGCCCTCCAACTTGTGTCTTCACAAGTGCCACCGGGCTCGCCATGGTTAGCGATGCCATCCTCAATGATTCCTAACTCCCGGGAGAACCAATGATGTACTCGATCTCGCACTTGGTTCATGTTGTCGCTGGAGGCGGTGGACTCGCGATTCCAGCGCCTCTTGGGCGCCATGTAAATCACCAGTCCGATCATGCACACCATCATCACAAAGAACATTGCGAAGTGAAGCTTCTGCGCACTCAGGCCGAACAGGAACTCAAACCTCGAAGTCGTACTCGAAGCATGGCCGCTCATCTGCGCAAACTGGCCGGTCACAACTCCCCCCTCGAGCAAAAGCGCTAAAGCTCTAAGGATTTGACCGGCTCCCATGTTGGTCGCGATTGGCGTGGCACTAACTTGGTTCACCATCACACTGTGGTTAATGCCGAGACCCATGAGGCTCATGAGATGATTCATCCTGGTACGCGGATGCGGCTTCGTCTGCAAATCAGCTGGGCAATCTTTGGTTGGAATGGCCTTCGTTTCATACACTCCTTCGTTGAGCGCTTTCTGCGCCCACAAGTACCCTAAGCTGATGTGTCGAGTTCTTCCTAGCCCTTGGCGTTGAAGGATACTTCTGGTAGCCGCATTGTCGACCATGTGCACCAACTTTACCGTAGCTTGGGAACCAACCAAAAACTGCAACATGTGCTTAAGGAATATTCCCTCCGAGAGTCCAAGCAAGGTGGCCATCAGCTCGGACTCGGCAGAACTGAGGCTGATAGTCTTCTGCACTTTGTTACCTGCGTGGCACAGGTTGCCGTTGAGGAATATGCAGAACGAAGATATCGATCTCCGATCTGAGAAGGCTTGGCTTCCCCAATCTGCGTCAGTCACTACCTCCAACACATGGTGTGCTCCAAACGGCATGTTGGGATCTTCGGGTTCATCAGGATCTACACCGTCCCACTTCTGCTTCAAGGTCTTCCCTGGCTTGGTCCTCTCCAACCTAATCGGGATCACTGGGTGTAACTTGAGGTACTTCACGACATGACGCAACAGACCAAAGTCCTCAACGGTAGGGGAACTATTCCTCGAAGACAACACCTTCACCATGTACTGCAAGTCCGGTCTCTCAGCACTCATGTACATGAGGATACCCACGCACCGCTTATAGAGGTGGAGGTGCTCGGAGTCTAAGCTCGCTCCTTGCCCTGGCGCGGGAATCTTGGGTGGACTCGGATTTTGCTTGCCGTGAGCTTTCTCCAAACCCAAGATTGACTGAAGCCTTTCTGCATACTTTGTATCCTGGGTCACCTCAATGGCGTCACCGAGCCCTTGGAACTTCTTCTTCAAGAAATGGGAACAGCCACTACCCAAGTCAACGGGGCCATCCACTTTCAACTTCAAGCCTTCAGCCTTGAGGTCACTGGCCAATTGCATGGGCGCACCCCTGGGTCCTAGAATTTGCATATCATCGACATGGCTGTTCAGCGCCAACTTTTGCTCTACGCAGAACAGAGAGGGGTTGCCAATGAAGCTGTTGGGGCCTTTGTTCTTTAGGATCCCGAGGAGGTGGGTGAACCAATCTTTTGCCCCTGCTCTCTGACCGGGTAGATTGTAAAGGAGTTCTAGGTCGCCGACGTGGGTCTGGATGTACGTGGGCCGCCTCTGTTTCACTTGCAAGTAAGCGTCGGTAATGTCGACGCTCAGCAGCTCCAGTGAGCTGTTCCCTGCAGCCAAACACGCAAGTAGTTTGTGGCTACAGGACACCGAAGCAGGACTATACAGGTCCGTCAGCGAGGGCTCGAGAAACCGGTATTCTTTTGCAACAAGCCGTGCACGACGCAACCAACCATTCCTATATCGCCAGTCCAGCACATACTTGCATTGAAGACGCACTTTCCCTTCTCTATCTTGCTCTCCATTCATCGGTCTCAGCACTGTCATGCCAAGGAGGCGGTCGAGCTCCTTGAGCTCCATCTGCTTGTCAAGGTCAGCCAAAGCCTGAGCTTCGAGTTCTGGGGGTCCCTCTACATACTCACGGCCTTCCCAAGGCATCCCTGCGTCACCTCTCTCACCGTCAGAAGTTTCGGGAACGCCTTCCTCTTCACTTGCAAAGCCCTCGTCGCACTGCAGCTCCAAACTCTCTTCAGGGTCACACACCACAATGTCATCTTCGTGTCCATGCGGCTTTTCTGCATCTACCACACGAACGGGAAACCACTCAACCCTTCCAACCTCCATGTCGGCTGGGATGAGCTCGTGTGAGCTGTTGCTGGCAGCTCCACTCAACCCATCTAAGATGCTCTCCCCGGGGCTGCCTGCAGGTGCTTCTGAAGTCGCCGAGGTTGGAGGATCACTGGCCGCTTCGTCCCCGGGTGGTGCAGCAGAAGGTGCTGCATCAACAAGCAACGGAACCCGTACTCGGGGGCCCCGAGGAACACGCATGGTGACTACATCTTGCAAAGGATTCCAAGGAACACCGCGCATTGCCAGCAAAGCATCTGCTTGATATACTTCAGCTGCTCTCCGAACTGTCCGTGCATACCCTATGCCCTTGCTGGAAGAGACGATGCTCAAAGAACCCATTGAGGAACGGCCGAGGTACACACACTTTTCCCATGGAATCCCTTTCGTCTTCGGCTTGGGTAACAGTTGGCAAAAGACGACCGACCCAAACGCTGCAATCTTTGCATCGAACTTTCGCCCATGGACCAACTCGAACGAAGTGACCCCATCTGTGTGAACATGGTAACGCGTCAGTAAGAAGGCTGCATGCCTGAAGCTCCACTGGTACAACGGGTGGCTCGATTTCAACTCGACTTTCGAATTGGCAGACACGGTGTGCAAGAGGCAAAGACCAAGGCGGCGAACTTTATCTATGTAGCGCTCTGCTCTCAATCCCTGATGTTCACTGGAGTCGGGGTTTGCCGTCTCAATCTCAGTCTTTAACCCCAACCGTGTCCTAGCCATCTGCACCATCTGCAAAAGCTTCTTCATTGAAGGCAGCTGCTTTAGAACGAACCGGCACACAGACCACGTACTTTGTAGTGTGGCACACTGCCACCAACTGAGTCGTCAAGGGGTGCTCATCATTCTCAGTTTCTCCTGTCCTATTGAACATCCAGTCTACCGAGATAACCGGCACTTCTCTCTTCGGCTGAACCTCTGGATGCGGATCCTCCCTCGAAAGGGCAGCTTGGCAGCTCTCACACCAATCGGCCCGAGGGAGGTGAGTCAGCTCGTGAAGCATAACGGTTTGAGCGTCGGGGCGTTGAGGAAGAGGGCCGTGATTGACATCAGGGGTGTACTCTGCTATGACTGCATCACTTGCTTGCACAGCTGACTTGAGCTTGTTGAGTGCAATCTCTTTCTGCAAACGCGTCCACAACAAACTCTTAGCACCACTCTGCGGAAGCTTCAAGTAGCGGCACGCCCAGCGAAGATCACGAAGGCTAGAGGTTTCACGAAACTCCTTGTCACCTACCTTCACCACCTCGCCTTCCAATGGCACTTCTTGCATCTCCGGTCCGCCCACGGGCGCGCCTGGCTGTTGAACTCCATCATCTGCTTCTCCAGGTTCGGCAGCTTCTTCTTGAGACGCAGCAGGTAACCTGGGAACCAGAGGGGATTGAGGGTCAGCAACAACTTTTCCCAGGTCAGTGGCAGCCAAGGCGTTCTGAGTCAACAAGGTCACGATCCTAGTCGGCTGGCACCCTATATCCACCACAGGCTTCAACTCCCAATTCTCACCGCACTCGAAAATCTCAAACCTGTTCTCCCCTTTGTGCACCAACGTGGTACGAAGAGGCAGGATCTCGGGGTCATAAAGCTGGCTGGGGTCTGCAGTCACTGTAGAGTTCCACTGCACATGTGTGGGCGTTGATCCCGAAGTCACTTGCCAGCCTTGCCGCTTGAGTCCAGCTAAGAACTCATCGCTCACCTCAATCACCACGCGTACACAAGCTTCTTCGGTCCTCAGAATGCGCATGGTGGCTGCAACGGAATTTCGGGCAAAGTGGAGGGGAAACTCTTGATCGCCTTTGCACATCACCATGACGCCGTCTTCTGTAGAACTAGCTTTCGGATACCAGCCACCGCGAAACAGCTTACCAGCGCATAACAAAGGTTGCCGAACATTTGCTAGCACCGCTCGATCTCGGAAAACAATCTCTCGACCATCAAGCCCTTGCACCACAAAGGAAACATTGGCTCTCTGCGACATCTGCGGAATCGGCGTGCCTTGGGCATCCAAGAGCCGAGTAGTCTGCTTCTCCGCCACACCGACGGTGCTGAAGAGATGCGCTGGAAGCACAGTGACATCAGCACCTGAATCCAAGATGACTTCACAGGGCTCGGAAGGGTCCGTAGGGCAGCACACCGCACGAACTTCACAGTCGCATTCAGAACTGCACTCTCGGAAAAACTCATCTCCTGTCACGATCAAGCTCGAAGCAAAGCGTGCTGGTGGAAGGAAGCTCACACTCTAGCTCAAAGCACTCGACGCTTGCAAAGTCTACCTCTTCAAACTCAGCGCTAGAGTCACTGTACCAACCATCACACGCACTGACTGCCCTGATGTACTCATAGGCTTCAGCAGGAATTTCGGATTCATCCCACCAGCCATACTCATCCCAAGCTTCTTCACCCTCGTAAAAGTCAACCTCCGAAACCAAAGCAGTGCTATGCCAAGCCCCAGTGTTGTCACCATCGTCGTCTGGGAGCTCCTCGATCAGCGGCCACGTGTCCAGCTCCATGCGGCAAACCTTGGCTGGGGAAGAGGTTGTTGTTGAGGGTGTTGTTGTTGAGGATGCCGTTCGGGTAGTACTTGAGGAAGCCCTAGTGCTCACAGAGGCATTATCGTCTTCAACTTGGTTCACGCGGCGATCTCTGCACTCAGCTGCTCGGTGACCCATGCGACCACATACAAAGCAAGGACCCTTAACAGCTCCACCTTTCTTGCCCTGCTTGCCGCCTTCATGGGCCCACTTGCCCTTGTAGCCCTTGCCTTTGTCCTGGTTGCCTTTTCCGAAGCCACCGAACTGAAAGCCCTTGCCAAAACCAGGTTTGCCCTTGCCGGTCTGGTAGCACCCCTTGTAGCCCTTAAACCCCTTTCCTTTGTCGCCACGGCCCTTGCCCTTGGCGTCCTTTCCCTTTGCTTTGCCTTTCTCGACGCGGTCCACGTCCATTGGGGCAAGACCTTGTCCATCTCCTGGGTACGAGTTCTTATCGAGGCCTATGGCTTTCATGACATACTCCGTGCTCCAAGTTGTTGAAGTGCGCTCAAACTGCAGCAAGATGCCCCTCAGCTTCTGATAAGTTGTTGAATCATCTATCTGCAACTGCAAGTAGCGCTTCACATCTTGGGGTAGGCCACTGAGGAGGGTCCCTATCTTTAAATCGTCTGGGTAGGTCTTGGAGGAGGCCTTTTCGTACTCCGAGACCAGTTTTTCGAACGTGAGAGCGTACTCTAAGACTGAACCGCCATCTCGAAGAGGTGGGAACTTGGTGAGGGCCTGTGCTAAAGCCAGCGTCCGGGGTCGGGACGATGGCTGCAATTCTTCTGCCAACTGCCGCCAGACCCTAAAGCCATCGCCACTTGCTACGGATCTCAAGATCTTCAAAGCACGGCCCTTCAAGTAGGAGGCCAGCACCGAATACAATCTCAAAGAACGCGCTCGCAAAGCCGGACTATAATCCTCAAAGGAAACCCACATCGTTGCAGTCTCGGCTTTCTCAAAATCAGCCCTATATTCATCATCTTGAACTGCCATGAAGTTCCGGAAGCTGAAGGACCAATCGGGCCAAAGAGCAACCTCCTCATCTAAGGTCTTAGCACTGAAAACCTCTGGGCTCTTGATCCACTTGCTCTCTTTCCAAGGACTGCCACCAGACGACCCACTGGCTGCAGCTAGCTGAGAAACCGCTTCTGCCAAACGCCCCAAGACGATCTCTGGGGTCACAGCTTGCGCCGAGGGCGGCGTAGCCGCGGGCGCTCCCACGGACGCGCCCCCTGGGCTCGCCCCTCCATCATCTCCAGCCGCAGGCTGAGGCTGGGCCGCCTCACCAGCCGAAGTAGCCATCCTTCAAGAAGGGCCCAAGGCTCAAACTACTTCCCAAGCAAGGAGGTACCTCACAACGAAGTTCTGGAAGCCGCGAGCACTCGAGCACACGACACGCGAAGAAAGTCCCCTGGACTATGCTGGCACAAGCCAGGGCTCAGGATTGCCGCGAGCACTTAGGCACACAACAACCCACTACACTTACGAGCTTGCACCTTCGCAAGCTCCGCTACCACAACAGAGCAACGCACACTTTTCAAAGCACACTTGAGCCTACAGTCACGCACGTCGTACTGGTCGTGGAAAACAGCAAAAGGGGTTTCTACAAAGTTTGTTAGCGATCCTCGTCGAAAAACTGCTTCATCTTGGAAGCGTGATCGCGAACAAATTCCTTGAACTCCTTACGCTTTTCATCGGGCGTATCAGGGTCGTCAAGGAGTGCGGTGTTCCCTTCTTCGATAATCGCGAATCGGGGATCGGCATGGCGCGGAATGAGCTTCCGTCCCAAAGGGTCCAGCTCGCGCCAGTTGATGGCTTGAACATTGGAGTCTTCATCTCCTTTGCCTTTCCATTTGGGTTTCTCAGTCGCCGCTGCGGCTCCCTCGATCTCCTCTGCTTCATCGTCGGAGATGTAGCCAGGCTCCCCTTTTATCGGGATGCCGTAGCATGTCGTGAGGGTAAGCTTGGCCAGGAGCGCGGAGAGGCTCTCACTATCGACCCGCATGTATCGTTGATACTTTCGCGTGTGCGTGATAGTGGCACGGAACTCATCCAATGTGCCAAACTCGGTGGAGAGTCGAATTCGCCTTCTCATTGCCAGATTGGCGTTCTGCAAGGGCAGATGCGCCAGTCGGATCTTCTCGACCATGTCTGGATCGACACAGTACTCGATCGTCCCCCCTGTGTTTAAAGGGAGAGAGATATCCACGCGACAGGCAGACTCGGTAAGCGCGTTGGCAATGAATCGACCATCGTGCATAGTAGCACAGCGGCTTTTCGCGGCATGTGGCGAATACCGCTCCGAAGTGCTTGACAATCGTAGCTGCACATTCGATCGATCGCGAAGCGAAGAAATCCTCCACGCCGCAACGAGCCTCCTTGCCAGTGATCCCGGCAACAAGCCTCTCGATAGAGATGCCCAAGCGAATGGCGCCTTGAATCGTTCCGCGCACACTCTTCTTGAACAGTTCCACCTCCGTCGGCGATGTATCAACTGCGATACACTTGATCGGCGGCGCCCCGAAGAATGCGGTCTGCCTGTGGTCCTCAGAGAGAGACCTAGACACCGGGAAATTCCTCGGATGCTTGATCGCAGGATACTCGTGGAGCTGGAACTCCGTAAGCTTGTTTCGCTCGATAAGATCGTTGAGCCACTCAGCATGACTACCGTAGTATTCAACCTGAAAGGGGTTCACGGGATCAGCGTAGAACATCCCATCAGGGTAGTGAATCGGCTTAGTGCAAGAGTGGCATGATGTTCCGAGTGCTGACGCAAACAAAGGAGTATCCTTCCGCCACTGCCGATCGGTCGCAGAAGTGCAGAAGCGTCCCCAGGATCATGAGAGGGGCGTTCCATTGTACTCACACTTCGATCAGAGTGGCATCATCGCGTTCGGTGTCATTCCGATGTACATGGAGCGCGAGAGGGAGTACATGAAGGCCAACGCTGGGGAAACCAGTGGCCGGATTCTTCTCCAGACAAACATCCTGGATGAGAACGATGAACCGACCGAGCTTACTCTCCGATGCATCATGGAGATTGCCCGGACGGATAACAACCGAATGTTTGAGTTCTTCTACTCGACGATCAACAGCGATGGAAGTCCTCAGTTTAGTTGGCATCCGAGCGACTTACGGTTTCGGCCCCGATAACTTCAACCGATTCCGACTGCTGACAAAGTGCCAACACGGGCCATTCGTTCAGCCCGCTCAGGATCATTATGTCGCTGGCGAGAGAAAGAGGAACGTGGCCCGATACCATCCTCAATACGGATGGGGATGCGCAACGATTCGCGAGTTCTTCGGGTACATGAGCGATTGCAAGCTCAATCCTCCGAAGGGACAGCTATTCCTCACCTTGCTCCCGTTTGCTCCCGGATCTGGGAAGAACAATGAGTGGGAAGAGGTGTACATGAATGTCCGAATGAACCCGAAACGTCAGACGCTCTCGAATTCTGCGTCATCACAATCCATGCTCCCTGAAGGGTTGGGATCCAACCGTATGATCGTGTTTGCAATTGACTTGCACATGATCGCAGCGGGTATCAATCCGATTTCCTTCCATCCGAGAGGGTACTACGCGATCAAAGACAGTATCCCTCTCGCCTGTATGCCGATTGCATACTTCATGGACTCGGGAGCACTAGTGTTCAACACGGCCTTCAAATACGTCGGAGGTCCGAAGTTTGGCACTGGCCCAGAGCGAGGAAACCACAGACGAGAAACGTGGCCGCTCGCTAGCTTCGACTGTCCCATGTGCGGAGCTTCGTTCCCGGTTCGCTTCTCGCGAGCACTATTCAGACCACGGATATCTTCCGGCCACGAATAGTTCAGATTCCTTTCGCGATTGACGGGGCCGAAGACTGGCTCCGGGAAAGAAGACTCAATCACGCGGGTCTCAGTATTCCCAAAAGATACTGCCTTCCGCTTGACTGACGGACATGCCATATCGAATGATGCAGCACATGCGAACGCAAAGTGCACTAGCTCCTATATCCCACCACCATCCCCAGAACACCTCCGGGACAATAGTGGTAGTAAGTAGTTAGCTTGCGAGCTAGCCGAGCGACGACCAAACAGGAACAACACACTCAGCTAGCACGGACGGACTTTTTGTCTGGAGTGGCAACTATCCCAGGTTGCCTGGAGATCCGATAGCCTTCGGCTATCCATCCCCAGGGTGGGCAGGGCGGGTACTTCAAAATTACCCCCCTGATGGAGGACTTTATCCAGAATGGCAACGGTCACACACATCTTCGTAGCCATTCCAAGTCACGGCTATCCTGTCTTCGCATGTCAGAGGCAACTCTCCTGCGATCGACGATAGCGAACGAAACTTCGTTTCTAGCGAAGCTACCTTCGATAGCTTCGAGTAGTAATAGGTTAGCTAGCACACATAGTCGTAACTCGTTCCTCGTCACGAGGTACGTGCACTAGCTCCTATATCCCACCACCATCCCCAGAACACCTCCGGGACAATAGTGGTAGTAAGTAGTTAGCTTGCGAGCTAGCCGAGCGACGACCGAATGGGAGCAACGCACTCAGCTAGCACGGACGGACTTTTTATCTGGAGTGGCAACTATCCCAGGTTGCCTGGAGATCCGATAGCCTTCGGCTATCCATCCCCACGCATCGCCACTCAGGCTACCAGGGATCTAGCTTCCGGGCCTTTCGGCTAAACTTTGACACCCTATCCGGGGTCCCTCGCTTTCGCGTGCCTACCTGGACAGCCCTACGTCGGTTAATAACCGATGGGACATTGTGCAACGCGTTACGTCGGTTAATTAACCGCTGGGACGTGGTATTAACCGCTGGGATGCTAAATTACCCGCTGGGATATCAAATAACCGCTGGGATGTGGAATTAACCGCTGGGATTTTGAATTAACCGCTGGGATTAACCGCTGGGGCAATTAACCGCTGGGATTAACCGCTGGGAGAAATAACCGCTGGGATTAACCGCTGGGGCAATTAACCGCTGGGATTAACCGCTGGGAGAAATAACCGCTGGGATTAACCGCTGGGATTAACCGCTGGGAGAAATAACTGCTGGGATTAACCGCTGGGACAGTATACGCTGGGAGTAACTGATCGAGAAGCCCTATATATAGCCGAGCCGAGCTCCGAAAGCCAGGGCAGGTTTGGCAGCATTGAGCGCCGCCTGCCAGAATAGCCTCGGGACCCCATCGTAGACTGCGGAAGCTGAAGCCCGGAAGCACCGAGAGCCTCCCAAGCACCGAGAGCCTTAGCACCGAGAGCCTTAGCACCGAAAGCCTTAGCACCGAAAGCCCTAGCACCGAGAGCCTTGGCACCGAGAGCCTTAAGCACCGAGAGCCCTAGCACCGAGAGCCTTAGCACCGAGAGCCTCCGAAGCCTTGTGTTGCGAGTGCTTGGCTTGGGTCGGTTGAGTGTTGCAGCGTGTACGTCTTGCGCGTGTGGCTGGTCAGAGTGCACGAGTGTACAGCTAATTAACCGCTTGTTTTCAGTCGGTCGGTCGGTTGGTTGATTGCTTGAAGGCTTGCTAACTAGCCGCTTGTTTTCAGTCGGTCGGTCGGTTGGTTGATTGCTTGAAGGCTTGCTGTACAGCTTGTTCGCTTGGTCGGTTGTTGTGCTTGCATGCTTGGTTGCGACTCATGGCTTGGCGTGCTTGCTCGTTTGGTCGATCGGGTGCCTAGTTGCTTTGATTGGCCTGGCTTGTTGGTTGTGCGAAGCTGCATATAGATCATTTGAAGCCGTAGGTCTGTCGAGTCTGTACAGAAGTCCCGCAATATGCCGCAGCTGCGAAGAGCATTGAAGGCCGTAGGCACTCTGCCTCGCTAAATCCCACCCGTGCGTATCTCAGAGCGTGGGAGAATAAGTCAGATGTGGCTTAATTCCTGGAGCATTCTACTCTAGGCCTCAAGATGGGCGAACAATCCGCGGCGGTCCCAGAGCTGACTGGTGAGGAGGTCAGTGATCATTCCTGGAGTACCGACACACTGAGTGTGGTGGGTAGGCATGCGCACAGCATGCAGCTTCAAATCATCAGGATCTCCTTGCGCACCAATTGGCTTTTGAACTCAGTGATGGATCGTCTATCGGTTTTGGAGGATCAGGTGCTGCTCTCCAGGAGCTTCAATTGTTGGAAATCTGCCAGCGCCGTTCATGCAAGCGCTCGGCCTGGAGGTGTACATGACTTGTTGGAATCCAGTAGGGGAAGTGATTGAATGCCCGAGGGAACCGCAAAATGCGACATTGGTTTGCCTGTGCACTTCAGGTTGGTTGCAAACATGCTTGACCAAAGATTGATTTTGTGCTTGTTTGCCCGAAGGCATTTGTCGTAATCGCTCTAAAGTCTAGAGTCTGCCTCGGCAGCCTAGATCAAAGGCACTGCTGGAATACACCTGTGTACAAATATTCCACAGCAGATATTCACGGCAGTTATACCATGCAATTGCCTCGCCCATAGTGCTCGATCGAGGGCCTTAAGGCATGGCATCATCGACGACCTCCATCGCGAGTGCGTGCCACCCTGGGCTCCCGGATCTTCTTTATTCCTTGCTTCACACCTGGCCGGTCGCAGGTACTTGATCCATCGTCATCGAGATCATCGACTGTGAGGAAGAAGGACCGAGCTTGTGCTTATGACTTGCATTCAATGCATGGTCGGTTGGTCGGTTGTGCAAGCTTGCTTGACGATGCGCATAGCGGGCTCCATGGCAGAGGAGCCATTCCATGTGCATCATGTACAAGCATAGGCATGCTCCAGGCAGCACCAAAATAATCAATAGGAAGCATTCATGCTTCCCATTGAGAACCGCCGCGGGTGCAGGGCTTTGCCTGCACCTGCTGATGGAGCGCTGCCGCTGGCGCCTGCACCTGCTGATGGAGCGCTGCCGCTGCCGCCGTCGCCGCCTGCCCTAACGCCTCCATCACTGACGGGCGCGGCTCGACTGCCCTTAATTCCGAAAAACCCTAAACCCGAAAACCCTCAAACCCTAAACCCGAAACCATACGGTTCGAGTGCTGTCAGGTTTGGCAGATGCAACATGGAAGATGGATTGAGGTCGGCCACGGCCGGTGCCTTTGCGAAATTAAATTAACCTGAAACCCCTTATATCCATACTTGCCGAACCCAAGGACGCTGGGCATGGCAGGGGGTGGACGAGGAGCCTTTGGCACTGGGCAGTGCCTTTGCGAAAATTGCGAGCGTAAACCCTTCAGCCATAATGCGATCACCCGCCCAGGACAACATCCTCCATGGGTTCCTCGGGACAAAGCACTGGGCAGTGCTTTGGCGAAGTTCTTGATATTGCACGCCCTAACCAAGCGTTAATGCCCGACACTAAGGACAACATCCTCCCTGGGTTCCGTGGGCCCCGGAGTCATGGTGCCGTGCCTCTGCGAAATTAAATTAACTTGAAACCCCTTATAACCATACTTGCCGAACCCAAGGACGCTGGGCATGGCAAGGGGTGGACGAGGAGCCTATGGCACTGGGCAGTGCCTTTGCGAAAATTGCGAGCGTAAACCCTTCAGCCATAATGCGATCACCCGCCCAGGACAACATCCTCCATGGGTTCATCGGGACATGGCAATGGGCAGTGCTTTGGCGAAGTTCTTGATATTGCACGCCTTAACCAAGCGTTAATGCCCGACACTAAGGACACCCTTAAGGACACCATCCTCCCGGGGTTCCGTGGGCTTCGGAGTCATGGCGCCGTGCCTCTGCGAAATTAGCGAACTTCATGCATAGCCTCTTTCTGTCCCCATACTTCCTCGCCAGTTCAAATTCTCCATCATCGATCATGTGGCCCTACGTTCCGCCGGGGGGTGAAACTCCGCCTGAAGCATTCATGCTTCTTGGCAAAATCTAGCTCAAAACACCATAACCCTAAAACCGTTAAAGCCACCTAAGGCCCATGACGCCGCCCTGGTCGATGATGAATGTCTTGTCGCTTGGCTCTGTCTCGTTCTCTCTACGTGCCCCGGGCCTTCAACCCTAAGGGGTCCGGCCCAGCCAACGACACCACCGCCCGAAGCTTTCTTTCGGCTTCTTGGCAAAACCTAGCTCAAAACACCAGCTCCCTAGCTAAAACCGTTAAAAAAAACCACCTAAGTCCTGTAAACATGATCGATCGACCCCCTTCAGGATGTCGCAGACAATGATGCGGCCGAGACCGGCAGCGATGTGCCTGGGCTTCTGTTTTCTCCTCGGTGAGAGCTCATTGAAATTTATCACTCGCTTTCCTGATCTCTCTCTCTCTCTCTCTCTCTCTCTCTCTCTCTCTCTCTCTCTCTCTCTCTCTCTCTCTCTCTCTCTCTCTCTCTCTCTCTCTCTCTCTCTCTCTTGAACTCAATGGCTCTCTCTGTCTATGGTGAAGCCGAGGACGCCCCTTTCTATGCAAAGGCCGCCGGTGGTTATCGATGTGACGCCGCTTGGCATTTCCTGGTCAGGATCCGTGCCCTCGCCCTAAACCCTCAAAGCCCGGAACCCAGGACGCCGCCAAATGGGACGTTTATCCCGATAACCCCGTCGGACCTGGGCACGCCGCCGTTCCAGCAGCTTGGCTTTTTTTTTTAGGGTATAGCTGTTAACTTCCATCATGCAGCCAAGGTCCATGACCTTGACGCCGCCGGGGACGCCCCCATTGTTCCAGCCGCTTGGCGTGTAAATTCCGTATCACCCCAGCTAAACCCGTTAACTTCCATCATGCAGCCAAGGGCCCTAACCTTGACGCCGCCGGGGACGCCCCCATGGTTGCGCACGCAGCCGCTTGGCGTGTAAATTCCGTATCACCCCAGCTCTTCCATCATGCAGCCAAGGGCCCTAACCTTGACGCCGCCGGGGACGCCCCCATGGTTGCGCACGCAGCCGCTTGGCGTGTAAATTCCGTATCACCCCAGCTAAATACTAAACCCTTGAACCTTAAACCGAGGATGCAGCACGTCGGCTTGCCGTATCCTCTGTCGGCACAGGGCATCCCGCTTGTCCAAAACCAAGCTCGAAACCCCCTAACCCAAAGCCCGAAAACCAGCCAAGGCAAACCTCGCCGACGTCGCAGCCGGGCGCCACGCAGTCGCTGGGAACAAAAATATACTCACTACTACTACTACTGCTGCTGCTACTACTACTACAACAACTACTACTACTACTACTACTACAGCCGAGGACCCCGGCCACGGATGGCACCGGTGGGTCGCTTGGAACAAATATACTGTGCCACTGCTACTGCTACTTCTACTACTACTACTACAACGACGACAGCCGAGGACCCCCATGGCCATGGCGACCTCGCCCTCGGCGGCCCGATCGCCGCCGAGTAAAAGGAACAGGTTGAATAAGTGATGTAGATGAGATGTCAGGAGCGTTCGGCCTAGCGCAGACTTGGGAAAAAAAAGCTGCCAACTGCTGACGCTTGAACCTGGCATGCTCGTGTTTGCTTCTTGTTGTTGCTGCCTGCATGGAGAAAGGATCCGGCGGCTTTGAAATTGGAGCCAGGATCTCAGTAGTGCCTTTTGTTGACTTCGCTTAGTCGGTTGGTCGGGATCCTTGAAGTCCTTGCTTGGTCGGTTGGTCGGGATCCTTGAAGTCCTTGCTTGGTCGATTGGTTGGGATCCTTGAAGTCCTTGTTTGGTCGGTTGGTCGGGATCCTTGAAGTCCTTGCTTGGTCGATTGGTTGGGATCCTTGAAGTCCTTGCTTGGTCGATTGGTCGGGATCCTTCAAAGTCACTTGGATTCGGTTGCTTGCACTTATGATGAAACATGCAACAGCTTGGGCTCAAGCTGTGTGCGGCACCTCACTGACCAAGTTCATCCACTCAGCCAGGCCTGGGCATGGACGGGCGACTCAAGCTCCTGAAGTGCAATCGTGATGGATCCGTGGGAAGACACTGGTCCGAGGATTGGTCAATGGTTTTCCGTGTAGGGTGGACGCGTGTCCGGGACACGTGGTGGACGATGCTCCCTACGATACTGGAGGATGAGGAATTGGGCGCGCAGTATGACAAGCTTGGGATGAAGCGAGTCTTCGTACCTCTTAGGTGTGCCAAGTACACCACGAAGAAGCAGAGGACAGATTATGAAAAGGTTGGAAGAAAGCGGCCCCATGCGGGAGCCGAAGGAGAGCCATGTAGGATACTGCAGCAAACGGCCCCACTGCAGGGAGCCGAGCGTAAATACGTGGCCGTATAGTGATCTAATATGTTGCCCGAGAGGAAATTGAAAGATTCCTGCTGGAAACTTCCGTGTACAGTCTAACAACAAACCTCCAAAAGGGACGGTTGTTTGATGGTAGGCCACATGCAAAGGGATATGGGGTTTAGTAGGGAGTAGGGTTCGCATAACATCAGGGTCTTTTAAAGTTGGCCTCCCATCATCGTTGGACTCTTTTGCCTTGAACAAAGACTTTCAGTGTGCTACAATCGCAGCTACTCGGTGCGGCTGCGATTCGAAGAAATCAGTTTCGATCCAAAACATCAACTGTTGCGTGCCCTGCTCTTGGTTAATGTTGCGGCCTTGCCCTGAGATCTTGTTGACGATGCTGTTGGCTGAATGTGCAACTCTGATGGCTGCATGCGCATTGACGTTTCAGCACTATGTTGTTATCTGTTGCCAGGTGATCGAAGTCATGAGCCGCAAAAGACGACTGACTGCAGGCCGGCCCGCAAGCCCTTAGCCAGAGCAGTGCAATGCAGCTGACGAGTTTGTGCAGAAGCTTTGTCGCTTGGTGGCTTGGGGTGCTTTGCTGCTGATGCGCAGCCCCCAGTGCTCAAACGATGCAGGGCTAGATTTGTTCATGTCCGCATATTGTTGCATCGGATATAGCATGAGGTCATTGCGAGGTGCAGATAAACTGCCGTACGCATCTTCAAGTTATAAGCAGCTGCAACGACGGTAAATAACAACGCAGATGGTGCGACCGAAAGAGCGGTGCCTGTCCGATGAGGAAATGGACGAATTGTCGAAGAGTATGAATATGCCATACACAGTGCAGCTGAGCATTCAACACGGCAAGGTCGCAGATGTCTTTGGGCATTGTACCGGCCGGGCTGTTTCGAAAGAGTGTTTGCAGGAATTCCTTTGGTTGCTTGAACCGTTGGTGGTATTCCACCCTCTTGCTGCATTTGCCACCGACTCCCTTTGGAAGCTCTTGCAGAAGCTTCTGCAAGACAAGAGTCCGGTGGTGGTCCCCACCCTCTCCTCGCCTTCCACCGACCTCCCTTTGGAAGCTCTTGCAGAAGCTTCTGCAAGACAAGAGTCCGGTGCCGGTCCCAGAAGTCCTCGCCTTCGACCTGCGACACCTCCTCGGATGCTTGAAGAAAGTCAAGCGGCAGCTCCGCAGCGAGTGCAAGCGTACTGGCAAGGATCCGGAGAATTGGCATTGCAAGGATAGCCTCGATCCTACTCTGAAGAAGGTCCTGCAAATCATCGAGATGCCCAGCACGACTTCAGATGAGCTGGATCGTGAAGCTTCGGATGATGATGAAATGCCAGAAGAGCCTTTGCTCTTCTTTGCAAACGGGGCCGATCAGGCGGCAAAGCGGGTAAAAACCGAAGCCGAGGATCCCGCGAGTGCTGCTGGGGCCAAGCAGGTGGAAAAATCGACAAATGCCAAAGCCGAGGATTCCACGAGTGCTGCTGGGTCCAAGCAGGTGGAAAAGTCGACAAATGCCAAAGCCGAGGATTCCAGGAGTGTTGCTGAAGCCATCTCTGAGAAGAGGCGCGGGCAGCATATGCATGGAAAAGAACATGTCAAGCAAGCCTGGTTTAAACCCCTGGCATCTTTTGTTACTTTGCTTGCCCAGGAGGAAGATTCTGCAAAACCTCCAAAGCGGCACCATAGAAATCGTGGACGACGATACTCCGCTTGCAGCTTTCGTGCCTTGTACGCATATAGCGCGCAAGTGTCTGCATAATGGTTGAGGCGTTGAATTCATGGCTAGGATTGCATCGATCCATCTACTAATACATGTCTGCTTGCATCGTTCACATATGCCACCGGTGCTGCCAATCAAGGTCCCTAATTCCTCAGCAAGAACGGAAGGCTCTGCGGCAAGTTCCAGCGCCCCTTCGAAATCCAGCTCCCGCGACCCGGATGTTTCCCGGGAAAAGGTGCCTTTGGCTAGCTTTAAAACCTTGCTTTCCATGTTGTCGAAATACTGTGCTGGTGCTAAGATTGTGTTTTCGTGAAAGCATGGGTTCACATTAGCTGCAGGCATACACACCAGAGCCACCGTACGTGGCTGCCGCCTTGCTCAATCATGCCTTGCATGGATCTGCTTCCTCTATCCCCGCTGCAGCCCCACCGCCCAAGGACATTGGGAACGATTTGCGTGAACATGCTCCTGCTCATGTCACTCAAGCCGATCAGCAGAAGCTGGCGGCTCAAAAAAGAGCGGAGGCCGCTGCAAAGGGCAAGGCAAAAGCGAAGGACAAAGCGAAGCAGGCGAGATTCATGTGGGGCATCGGTCTTTGAACCAGCCTAGCTATGACTTCTCGTCAGGTGTGCGCTCTGAAGAAGAACACCCGGCCGGCTAACGACGGTACCAAGAATGTGCAGTGGGCCGTGATGCGGAGAACGGAGGCCCCTTGGACTTGGCTGGTTCAATCTCTGTCCGTGTTGCATCCGCTGCAGGGTACCAAAGAAAAGCAGCTCTTTCAGACAAAGGACAGAACTTTGCCGGTTCATGCATCTCACGTGCCAATATGCAAGCTTTGCCTGGAACTCCAGGACATGGATATCTCCACGCAAATCATGCAACAGCTGAACGATAAGAAAATCACGGAGGAGGAAGCAGTCTCGAAATCACATGCCTGGAAAGTCTCCGGAGCTCTGCCTTGAAATCCGATGACTGAGCAAGCGGCCCCTGTGCTGGAGCCGGCCTTCCAGATCGGTATATGAACCGGGCCGACATCGCAATGGTGTTTCGATACGTTACTTCTGAGCTACGGTCAAAATCGTGCACTAGCTCCTATATCCCACCACCATCCCCGGAACTCCACCAGGACGATAGTAGTGCGAAAGTAGATAGCTAGCGAGCTAGCCGAGCGACGACCAGACGGACAAGCAACACAGCTAGCACGGACGTTCTTTTGTCTGGAGTGGCAACTATCCCAGGTTGCCTGGAGATAACTGATAGCCTTCGGCTATCTGATAGCCTTCGGCTATCTATCCCCAGGGTGGGCAGGGTGGGTACTTCAAAATTACCCCCCCTGATGGGGGACTTTATCCAGAATGGCCACGGTCACACACCGTCGTAGCCATTCCAAGTCACTGCTATCCTGTCTTCGCATGTCAGGGGCAACTCTCCTGCGAGCGACGATAGCGAACGAAACTTCGTTTCTAGCGAAGCTACCTTCGATAGCTTCGAGTAGTAATAGGTTAGCTAGCACACATAGTCGTAACTCGTTCCTCGTCACGAGGTACGTGCACTAGCTCCTATATCCCACCACCATCCCCGGAACTCCACCAGGACGATAGTAGTGCGAAAGTAGATAGCTAGCGAGCTAGCCGAGCGACGACCAGACGGACAAGCAACACAGCTAGCACGGACGTTCTTTTGTCTGGAGTGGCAACTATCCCAGGTTGCCTGGAGATAACTGATAGCCTTCGGCTATATATCCCCACGCATCGCCACTCAGGCTACCAGGGATCTAGCTTTCTGGCCTTACGGCTAAACTTGGACACCCTATCCGGGGTCCCTCGCTTTCGCGGGCCTAGCTCCTGGTAGAAGCTATCTGCATGCGCGAGTAGCCGGCCCAGGACACGCCACTGGAATTCCTCTCCTTTCAGATCTATCCTCTGAGAGGGATCGAACTCCTTAAACTCCTCGTTGGTGAGGTCATCCGCTAGCTGGTTGATGTCTCTCCGTATCCACTGGAGCTGTAGCTCACAGTTTTTCTGGGATAGCTCTTCTGCTATCTCCATTAAAACTAGCATGGGGGGATACTTGGTCGTCATAGCCTTCTTCACAAGTGCCTCATTGGACTTGTTATCCGTATAGCCGCGGATGGCTACTCGCGAGGTCTTCCTATCCTCGCCCTCGGGGACCCAGAGACGTATCCCCACGAGGGTCGCTAGCAGTTCTAGCGCAGCTATCACTTTCTTGGGGTCGCCTTTGGCAAAGGCCCACGGAGCCCAGGCCCTATCCACTTCTAGGGAAAACCAGGGGCCTGGCTTCCCTCCGGAAATCTCCAGGAAGCCCCCTATCCAGGCCCTATCGGACTCAGCTTTGGCATCCGTGAAAAAGCTCAGTGGAGGTAGCCCGGCGTAGAGAGTCACTGGACGCTGTAGCCTCTCTCCTTGGTCAAGCTTGTCGGCTAGCCACCGCATCAGCACCCGGAGCATCGTCGGGATGATGAGGTAGCCGGACTTCCCCTGAATGGCTGCGCTCCACGCGTGGAGCGGCCCTAAGAAGGGCCTCTGCCAGTCCAAGGCTATCGCAGCAAAGCCTAGCCGACCTAGCCCCTGCTGCATCTCCTTGGCCGTGACTTTGCCGAAGGTCACCTTGTCGTTTAGCCACGCCGATAGCCAGGACGCCCGCTTCTTGGACATCCCTAGCCTGTAGGAGGAGTACTCTGTCTCCATTCCCAGCCACTCCACCCTATAGCCACCACGAGGCTTCGCCCACTTGAAAGGATATCCCAGAACAGAGAGGAAAAGGTAGCTCAACGGGATACCCTTCCTCCCCTCCGTTCCTATCCCCAGGGCCTCGAGGTCATCGGCATATAGCAGGAGGTCGATGGGATAGCCGGGGCCCAACAGATGATGGGTTGCCCGTAGCCCACATGCGGCTATCCGGGTCCACCAGTAGCTAGCCGGCGAGAGGCCGAACGTGCCCACTTTGTTGACGTAGACGATCTGGCTATCCGGGTCCCCGGGGATCGTCTCCTCGGTGTCTATCTGGCAGCCCATGAAGCCGTGCTCGCTAGCCTGGTGTTTGTATCTCCGGTGGGCCTTCGAGATATCCCCCACGACCGAAAAGGCAATCTCGCCACAGCGTATCAGCTCTCGGAGGATTTGCTTCTTTTCTCTAGCCCCCGGCGCCCGGATCTTATCCCGACAGCGTATCCGGTGGTTAACCCGGACGCCGTGAATCGCGTCGTGGATTATCCGCTTCTTGTCCTTCTCCTCGTCCTCGACTATCACGGCCAGGGAGGCGATAGCCCGGTCCTCGCCGAACCTCGCCTTGAACTCGCCGAGGGTCATTCTCTCCATGAGGCCTTCCTCGACGTCCTCGTCGAACTTAGCCCGCACAAAGTCCCTGTGGTCGCTAACCGAAGAATAATTAGGAACCCATGCTAGCGCCGGCTCCCAAGGGGCGTTGTCTAGCCTCCAAGAGGATTGCTCCTCGAACACGTGCGGTGTTCTGGGTAGCCCCTCCAATATCCCAAGTGGGAGTCCCTCCTCGGCCCGACGGAGGAAGTCCCTATCCGGGTCGCCAGCCGCCTGGAGGATCGCACGAAGTAGCCGTAGACGAAGGGGCTGCCCAGGAGGAATATCCAGTAGGCCAGGTTCGCTGAGGTCCTGACCTTCTATCCAAACTTGCAGTAGTTGCAGTAGCTCTTCGTGTAGTTGGCTATCCCGGACGAGCTTGGCCGACTCGCCTCCCATAGCCATTCGGAAGGCCTCCTTTTCTAGCTCGTTCTCGGATCCCACTCGCCTGGTTACCATCTCCCGGATCTTAGCCCTCAGCCAGTCCCAGGACTCGCCCGCGGCATGTCCACGAGAGTGTCGGGGCCAGCGCCCAGGAGAGCATAGCCCGCCACCGTCGTGGAACTCCTTTATCCCCTCGTTTTGATGGCATCGGCGGGGGGGTCCCGTGCCACCATGTAGCCGTGTGCCCTCTGGTTGGTTTGTAACATAGTCGAGGTCGCCGGAACTCACCTTATCCTGCACAGTCGGTACCCCCTCTCCGGAGGCAGTCGGAGCAGTAGCCGTGCAGGTTGCCAGGGCCAACGGTGCTAGCCATCGGCAGAAGTTCGAGGGCCACTCGCCAAGCGTCTCCTTAGCCAGCATGGGGCTCTGCGGCGTCGATGAGGTAGCCGCTTTCGGCAAGGGGCCCAGATAGTAGCCATTGTTGTCGAAAGTGGGGAGGCCTTCGTGCACGGTAGCCGGCATTTCCAGAGGTGTCTTCAGTAGCAGTCGTGTCGGTTTCGCCGAGGGTGCCCCGAAGTTATCCAGGTGCAGGGCCACCGAACGTAGCCCGAGGCCAACTAGCCGTGCATGAGCCTCCCATTGCCACATGCTGGCCGGTCGCCGGCCTTTGTGGGGGCCAGCCGGCATAGCCCCCAGGTCTTCTGGCTGCTCCAGGACGAAGAAGGTAGCCGGGGAAACCGCAGCACTAGCTATTTCAAAAGAAAAATCAGCAAAAATGTTGCCAAGAATAGCCCGGTCTCTTTCCTTGGCCGTGAGTGTAGCCAATCCTCTGGGCTCGTCGAAGCTTCGGACTGGCCGGGGACCTTTACGGTTAGCCGAGCTCGCCCTAGAGAACGTCGCCACAGGGGGAGACATAGCCACGATGTCGTAGTGGCCCGATTGAACTTTGTGGAGGTACTTCGCCCTCGCCTTGGAAGTAGCCAGGTCAATGGGCGGACTTCTCGCCAGATCCACACAAGAGATATCGATGTCGAGCCCGAAGGAAGAAACTAGCCGGCGGAGGTGGCTTTGGAAGCTGCCTAGCCTTTCTCTTCCCGAGAAGAGGTAGAGAGCCTGTAGCCGCCGGTGTGCAGGTGTCGCCTCAGGTGTAGCCGATGTAGCCGGCTCAGGCACCGGTAGTCAGTTGGCCGCTGTCGACGTCGACGGCGTAGCCGTGCCGGGGCAGTTGATAGCCGAATGCGGTCCCCGACACTTCGTGCAGACATGCACGAAGTGGCACTTATCCCCTTTCTTGCAGCCACCTTTCAGATTAAATCGAAAACATATCGGCTTGTCATCCTCGGTGCGGTGGAAGGTAGCGGTCTTAGCCTTCTTGTTGCTATCCTTGCCGTCCTTGCCCTTGCCTCTGCCCTTGCCCTTCTTGTTGGGCTTAGCCGGCGGGGTGTTGGTGCTATCCCAGTTCCAGGGCTGCGGCCTTTTAGCACAGAGGGACAAAGGAGTCGTGAAGTGCCGCTCCTTGGTAGCCGCGTCCTTCCAGGACTGGACTAGCGCGTCCGCGAAGGCTATCCCCTTGAGGACCATCTGCTTGTAGGCCTGTTTCCGGATAGCGTTCTCGTAGGATAGCACCAGGGTCCACGGGGGAGCAAGACTCCCGCTAGCCTCGTTGGACCGTAGCCCATAGCAGAAGTCGCCGAGCAGATAGTCTTTGTATTTCTCAAAGAGCTGGAAGTCGATATCCTTGAGTTCTGCTCGCCCTGGATGCTGGAGGCCTATCATGAGAAGTGCATTTTGCATGACTGTTAGCCGTAGCCGTAGTTGCTCCGGTCCGGATGGCATCGCCCCTTTCGAGGTAGCCTTCTTGAGCACGAGGGCGGTGCCCTTGCTATCCCACTGGGGAACTAGCACATCCGGGTCTATCTCGTCTCTGGACAGCACCTCGTTCAGGGGCTCCGCTTTCGCTCAATATATTCCTTAGCCGGAATATGCTTATCCTCGGGCTCGCCAAACTTCTGTGAGAAGGACTGGCGCATAGCCATGTATTCCGTTTGGGGGATGGGCTTAGCCCATTCCCGGACCTCGCTAGCCGCTTCTCTATCCGCCTGCTCGCGGGTTCTGGCCTGCGCGGCTCTCCATGCAACCACGAAGGCGGCCGCTAGCGCCCTGTTTGTTAGTGAGCTTTCTGGCTCTATCGAGAAGTCCTTGGCTAGCACCGACTTGAGGTCGGCTTCGTACTTGAAACTCGCCGAAAACTTCGCTATCGTGTCTATCCCGGCTTTGAACAAGGTAGCCTGGGAGGTATCCGGGACCCGATTCTGGGTCAAAAGGTAGCGAAAATCCGTGGAGCCTTTCGCTAGCTCCGCTGGGTCGGGCGGTGAAGCCATTCAGGATTTAGCCCGCCAACGGGCTAGCTACCTTTCGGCTACTGTCGTTCTTGAAATCAAAAGCTCTAGCCATGTGGTCGTTCAGCAGGGCTTTCCCCCCCCTAGCCGGAGAGATGGGAAGGAAGGAGTATCAACCCGAGACCCCGGGCCCCCCCCCCCCGCGGAGAGTTGGGAAAGAGGGAGTGCCCCCCCCGAGACCCGAGAGGCCGACCCCCCCCCCCCGTCCGAGGTTTCACGTACCCTGGGAAAACCTAGCCTGGCACTCTCTTCTTTCTGGCAAACGGAAGCACTAGCCGACATGAAGTGAGGTCCACACACTATCCGCTATTTTCGTCACTAGCCGCAAGTCTGGGAGATCTAGCCATACGACCGTGCTGTAGCCCGGACCCTTTCGGCCCCTGCCAGCTCCCTTAGCCGGGCCACCATAGCCGGACGGGGGCCGGCAGCTATTGCACGTATGGCCTCTATCCCCATGCGTATCCAGGCAGTACCACATCCTTTTGTTGCACTGCTCTAGGTGACAGTGATCACAGACCACTATACATCTGAAGATAGCCCCGGCAGGCTCCCATCGGCCTACCCCAGGGGTAGCCCCTTGGGGCCTGCACAATATCCATCCCTGTTCCGGGATCGCTTCTGCTGGCTCTTTTGCGTGCCGGACCGGGTGCTAACCGCGATGAAGTCCTCATCCTCTAGCTTGTATATCCAGTTGGGGTCGTGTATCGCCCCTTTGCCGCTGACATCGCGGCCTCTATCCGACAACTGCGATAGCCTTCTATCCTGGCGACCGCCCTTCTCGTAGCTCCCCAGGGGCCACTGGGCCCTAGCCACATATAGCCAGGTCTGATCGATCATGCCGCTATCCGGGCCGAGTGGTCGCCCCTTGGCTTGACTAGCCACTGGCGGGGGCGCCATTATCCGGTGCACCACCTCGGGTTCTTCGCGAAGTAGCCGTTCGGTGGGCCTATCCAGGTTGATGTTCACCGCCGCTCCCTGCTGGAGCGCGGGCCTCTCCGGAGCTATCCGGCCGTCACCGGCCATAGCCTCCCACTGGGCCTCGTTGTATCGGCCCGCTCCTAGCCTTCTGTCCAGCGGGTGGCTGCTATCCGGGTGGATGTAGCCACGGTCGCTATCCCCACCGCGTCCTTTGGTGGTGCTCTTAGCCTGCGGCCGCCGCTGCTGCTGTGTATCCTGGTTGCTATCCGGACCGTCCTGAAAGGTGCCTATCCGAGAGGCCCCCCCCGGACGTATCCCCCCGTTGTCCAGCCCCGCTGCTTTCCCGGCGTTTCTATCCCTTCAGGCAAAAGGCGGTCCCCAGCCTAACGGAATAGCCGGCAACGGAGCCATCGGCAACTGGGGTACTATCCCCGGAGGTACTCCCTGCAGCTCTGCTGCTGGGACCTCTCCGAAATCTTCTTCCTCTCCCTGCTCCGGCTTCTGGTCGCCGGTGCTAGCCTGTGAGGTGTCGCTATCACCAGACGGGGACTCTTCGCCTCGGCCTTTCGGCCAGCATAGCCTACAGACATGCGTGTACTGGTTGGGTTCGGGCCTCGCCGAAAACTCTTGGGAGTTCTTAAATATCCTACGGCGGCCCATCCAGCACCCGGCCTGGCCCCCGTTGTGTAGCCTGTACTTCTTCCCTGGAAGCTCAACTATGATATAGCTCGTGCACCTAGCCTTCTTAAGGAGCTGCCTCGGCCGGTTCCGGTTGGGTTCCGGTCCCAGCTCCGGCTCACTAGCCGAGGAGTCGGGTCTATCTTCGGGAGGATCGCTCGCCACGGCTTCTTCAGGTATCCCCGGTCCAGCCACCATCTCCACGATGCGCTCGCTAGCCCACTCTCGTCGCAGCTCTCCCGATAGCTTCTCAGCTTCCTGCTCGCTAGCCTTGCCAGTCCGGAAAAGCCAGCCACCAAGATCGCCGGCTATCTCCCTCTCGTCTAGCTGCTGTTCTCGGTCCCGAGCCCTAGCCGCCTCTGCATAGATAGCCTGGAGTCGGGCGACCCTTCCGCCATAGGAGCGGATGTAGTATCCGAGCCCTCGGGCTTCCAGCGTCCTAGCATATCTCTATCTGCCGGCGGGGTCGGCTTTAGGCTCAGCCCGGTGGGTAGCACTGCTCTCTCACTGTGCTCCGACCAGTAGCCTCGGGCAACCGTCGGGATCCCCACCATAGCCAGCAGCCCCGCTGTAGCCACCATCGCATCTGCGTAGGTAGCCATCTTCTTCTCTCTCGCCTAGCCTTGGCATGAGATAGTCCCGCTGGTAGCCCGCGTGGCTCTTTAGCAGGTCAAAGCCCGCCTGTAGCCAGCCAGGGTCCTCGAAGTAGGCTCTCTCCGAGATGCATACGGGTAGCTCTCGTATGCGCCTGTTAGCCCCGGTGGTTTTGGTCCGCCGCAGGATGGTGGATAGCCGACCTTCCACCATAGCCAGTTCGTTTGGGACCATAGCCTGGAGGTCCGACCATCGCAAGCTGCCGCAAACCTTTAGGAGCTTAGCCCAGGCCCAAGGCCACAGTTGTATCCAGGACCAGGCGCTCCCACCTAGCCAGGATAGCCGCAGGATATCTGGGGGCTCGCCGCGTCCAGGGCGCCTTCCAGGATAGCCTCTCGACGACCGTATCCTTGATCGCCCACGCTATCCTGCCTGAGGTAGCTCTCGACTCGGTCGCCCATTCCGCGACCCTCTCTATCCAGCTGATGGCCTTGAGGATCGCCTCGGGAACTGTTCGCCCGCAGGGCTCGTCGCCCCTAGCCATGATGTAGTCGGCCAGGTCGGCCGGTAGCCCAGGGGGGCGTCCACTCTTAGCCTCCCGTAGCCATAGCCGCCATCTCACGTGTATCGAGACGTAGCGCTTGAGAGTGCTAGCCGGGTTTTCCCCGCTAGCGCCAGAACTGCTCTATCCGGGTCCAGGCACCCCTGTAGCTTCTTCAGCACCGGCGCCTCGCACAATTCTAGCTCTTCCTTGAGCTTGATAGCCCAGGTTGCTTGTAGCCTTTCCTCCCTAGCCTGCGCCAGGGAGCCCTCGTTGACCAAGCGCTTCTGCCTATCCCCTTTCGGGGGCTCCGGCTCGCTATCTTCCTGAAGGTCGATGCCTTCGATCGCCGGCCGCTTGCTGAGGTTAGCCCATGCTAGCGAAGTTGCTCTGTATCCCGACGATCTCTCCACCAGGTCTCTAGCTTCCTGGGCCTCTTGTATCCACAGGTAGATCGAGTCGCCGATGTACTCGTCGTAGCCAACGCCCAGCTCCTCAGCCACCTGGTGCCCAATATCTTCCGCGTCCTCTAGACCGAGGGTAGCCAGCTCAAGCACACCGAAGCCCCGCGACGCCAGATGCTCATGGCATCTATCCAGCACCGCACGCTTCTGCACAAGAGCGCTATCCAACAAGGACGGAAGAACGATGGGGGTCCCTATCCCTCCGGAGGGAGTAGCCGGCCCGACGTCCTGCTCTTCCGGCTCAGCCGTGGGCAAGACGGTTGGACTCCCTGGCTCCTCGCCCCCAGGACTAGCCGGAATCACCGTAGTAGCCGGAGACTGTGGGCTAGCCGTCCGCGAAGCAGAGGGGGAGCGCGGGGAGGCCATTCTCGCTTGGCTAGATAGCCAAGTTCCCCTTCTATCCCCTTCTACTTCAAAATTACCCCCCTGATGGGGGACTTTATCCAGAATGGCCACGGTCACACACCGTCGTAGCCATTCCAAGTCACTGCTATCCTGTCTTCGCATGTCAGAGGCAACTCTCCTGCGGGCGACGATAGCGAACGAAACTTCGTTTCTAGCGAAGCTACCTTCGATAGCTTCGAGTAGTAATAGGTAAGCTAGCACACATAGTCGTAACTCGTTCCTCGTCACGAGGTACGTCCTTTGCTTGCTCCACTATGTCCGTGCTTACATGTGTTCTGCAGCCAGCGTCTGTGCAGGTCGAGATGCCGAACTTGCCTCCGGCTCCCTGGCTGCTGCGCCATCGGCCCCCGAGTGACCCATTGTTAGTGTGTCGTTTTCAATTCAGTGTTGACAGACGCACACTTCCGCAATGTTCATTATGCTCAATGCAGCTTGTGTGGATATCTGTGCATGGACAATGCCGTATGTGCCCAACGTTGGAAGCCTGTCCCGCTTCTTGGAGAAGCTGGATGTGCTGCAGCTTCGAGAGCTGCACGGGTTGCTCCACCTTGGCATTCCATGGGTCGATCACTTAGCTGCCATCCGTGTGATTCGGATAGATACTTCTGCATTGGAAAGTCGTACTGCCTCAGGTCATCCTTGAAATGACCTTATACCTACTCATCCTGCAAAACATGGAGAATGGGCTCATTCAGGCTCTCGATGGCTGAGTGTCTGTAGATCTTTCTTTCATGTGTGTGCCGATTGCCTTCTGCAGGACCTCCCAGGTTGCTTGCAGTGTGTGGAATTCTTTGCTGGTGTGGCGTCCATAGCTACGGCCTTCTCTGCCCAGGGATACAACGCCAAGGCAATGGACTTCAATCGTTGCCTGTAATTTCAAGACGCATGATCAACTGTGCCACGCAGCTGATCCTCTTGCTGCTGATGTAGTTCGGCCACTCAGGTTCTCAAATGCATGATATGCTCCACCCTCCCGGCATCGTTCTCTGCTTTGCTTCCATCCTGGCTCTGGAGCCAGGAGGTTTGGCGCACTTTGCCACAGTCTGCACCAGCTTTTGCTGGACCAACAGTGGAACGCATCAACGCACTAGTTTCAATCCTTTGGGCGACGAAAGTAAGGAGTATATACGTGAAGGCTCACAACTGGCAGAGATTACATCTGCTTTGATGCTTTTGGCCTGGTGCAAGGGTTGCTGGGTTACGCTGGAAAATCCAAGATGCAGCAAACTAGAGATCTACCCATCCATCCAAGCAGTGGTGCAATTCCTGCTTGACCGAGAAGCTGACGGCTTTGAAGGAACAGCCCTTCTCAGGCATCCCATTTGTTTGGGTGATTTCGGGGCTCCGTCCCAGAAGCCGGTTTGGCTTTATTCTACATACGACCTTATGTCCACCTTCAAGGAGGCGGCTCGAAACGGTTCGCCTCGCAGATCACGCAGTACCGATGACGGTGTAACGATCCGGTGTCCTGGTTGCAAGTGATTTTCTGGATGCGATGAACCATACTTGTTGACCTGCCCCAGAGGTACAAAAACGCGGTTGGACTGGAAAAGGTCCATGGAGGACCTGGCCTCAAAAAGAGTCAAGAATACCCAAAGAGGCAAGTGCTGCAACTCACCTACCTGAGTATGCTTGTTGCTCAGTACTGCAACTAACGCCGATTCTGCATCCGCACAGGTTTGGTCAGGTCTTGGCTGGCTGGTGGGTGAGCCATCGTCGTGAAACGAGAAAGCAAGGGACACTCTTCATGTTAACTCCTGTGGTGTTATATCTGCATTGTGCAGTGAATCCCGAACTGCTCTAGGATGAAGCGGCGAATCCAAGCTTGGAAAGCTAGTGGAGATCTATCTCCCCAGCAAATGAAGGCACATCCATCCACGCTTCCAGCGACCCTATCCTTTAGATTGCACGTCTGTGTCTGCAGGACCAGATCCTGGCACATGCGACAGACACAGCGCTGGACTTCGGTTTGGGCGGTGCTTTGCAGTGGTGCCGTTCTGGGCTAAGTGATGGCCTGTGACTGCTGTCGCATGGATTCGAAAAAGGTTTGTGAAAACAACATGGTTCCAGCCGCTCTACTATACGATCACTGCCGCAGCTGCTACCCGTGACTTACCCGTGACTTGAATAACCGCTGGGACTTATATAACTCTAGCGCTACCGTGACTACCCGTGACTACCCGTGACTTACCCGTGACTTGAATAACCGCTGGGACTTATATAGCTCTAGCGCTACCGTGACTACCCGTGACTACCCGTGACTTACCCGTGACTTGAATAACCGCTGGGACTTATATAACTCTAGCGCTACCGTGACTACCCCGTGACTACCCGTGACTTACCCGTGACTTGAATAACCGCTGGGACTTATATATCGCTACCGTGACTACCCGTGACTTACTCGTGACTTGAATAACCGCTGTGACTACTATAACATTACTAGTATTACTACTATACTGCTACTACTACTACTACTACTACTACTACTACTACTACTACTACTACTACTACTACTACTACTACTACTACTACTACTACTACTACTACTACTACTACTACTACTACTACTACTACTACTACTACTACTACTACTACTACTACTACTACTACTACTACTACTACTACTACTACTACTACTACTACTACTACTACTACTACTACTACTACTACTACTACTACTACTACTACTACTACTACTACTACTACTACTACTACTACTACTACTACTACTACTACTACTACTACTACTACTACTACTACTACTACTACTACTACTACTACTAACTACTACTACTACTACTACTACTACTACTACTACTACTACTACTACTACTACTACTACTACTACTACTACTACTACTACTACTACTACTACTACTACTACTACTACTACTACTACTACTACTACTACTGCTACTAGTACTACTAGCTACTACCTACTACTACTACTACTACTACTACTACTACTACTACTACTACTACTACTACTACTACTACTACTACTACTACTACTACTACTACTACTACTACTACTACTACTACTACTACTACTACTACTACTACTACTACTACTACTACTACTACTACTACTACTACTACTACTACTACTACTACTACTACTACTACTACTACTACTACTACTACTACTACTACTACTACTACTACAGGTTTGCCGATCCTCCGGCCCCTAGCGCCAGGGGTGCCGTTCCTCCGGCCCTGCTCTTCTACTAGTACTAGTACTACGAAAACCTACGCAGTGTAACAACCATAACCGGACCATAACCACTATACGTACCGTCCTGGATGCCAGGACTGCATAACCGCTATATTTACCGTCCTGGATGCCAGGACTGCAAAGATCTACTTGCAAAACTGATAAACTATTTATGTGCTGTGTATGCAGAAGCTGAAGCCCCGAAAGCCCAAGCAGTGTTTGCAGAAGCTGAAGCCCCGAAAGCCCAAGCAGTGTTTGCAGAAGCTGAAGCCCCGAAAGCCCAAGCAGTGTTTGCAGAAGCTGAAGCCCCGAAAACCCAAGCAGTGTTTGCACAAGCTGAAGCACCGAAAGCCAAGCAGTGTTTGCAGAAGCTGTAGTAGTAGGTGAAGGTTTGGCTGCTTTGCGCCACCCCTCCGGAGGCAGAGAACGGCCGTTGGCACCTCGCCACGCCACACAAATTCATTAACACCCTTTTCGTACGGCCAGAAGCTGAAGCACCGATTGCAGAAGCTGAATCACCGAAAGCCAGGCGGTGTTCGCAATGCTGCAGCCGGTGGTGCTCGAGATTTTGGATCCCTTGCCTCCAACACCATGAAGAAAGGCTTCTTGCTGCCGAAAAATGATGCGAAGACCGAGAAACCCAAGAAGACGCGGCCACCCGAGAAGACCGAAAAGGATGATGCTCTTCAACAGCCGGCGGTCTCGAGCTCAGCCGCCGCCGAGGTTCCGAAGATCTATACCCAACCAGAGATCAACCACTTCGTGAAGCAGCTGGAGGTTATGAGACGTTGGGGATCCGACGACTTCACCTATATCACGGAATCGGGAGAAATCTTCCGCAAAGGAGATCTGGAAGAGATTGTTCGTCGCTATGGACGATAGATCGCTCTGTGCACCCGCGGCGGATGAAAATTGAATTTCCTGCCTTGGTTGGCTGCCCCAAGTTGCTCAAATGTATTGCTTTAGGTTGCTGCTCGCTTGGATCTTTGCATTCCGCTTTCTGTTGCTGCGTGTTGGTCAATGTCAGCATGGCAGCATCTTTTGTATTCAAGGTGTTTGGGAAGGGGCTCCCGTAGGCGGCCCTGGAATTCCAGGGCATGGCGAACGACCCCATGCGAGTGAAGCTGGAGCAGCTTGACGCTCTTTCGGGAGAAGCCGAGAACGACCCGGCGAAGTTCGGGCGGCTTCTGAACACCGCTATGAGGGCGGGGGCTGCTGCTGGCGGAGTGGCTGGGCAGGGCTTTTCGGACACCTTCCTGCAGCTCAGGGAACTGGAAGAAAAGCAAACAAACATGCTGCCGCCTATCTAGGACACTCAGCAGACGGAGGCCACGATCGACGCGCAAGAGGAGCAGGACCTGATGAAAGAACTCGAGTCTCAGCTCTACGGCTGCGAGATGGACATCTCCTCCCAGGACTTCAATCCCGCCAAACCCATCCTGTTTCCGATACGCGCCATATCTGTTTCCAGGACGCCCAGCCGACCCAGTACGATCTGCCACCTGCTGACTTGCAGACAGAAGGACATCCATGACTCGCGTTTTGTTGCAGCTTCAGTGTGCACATGTTCTGGTTTGTTTCGATCACAGGTACAAAGGATGGCTTTGATGCCACGTTGGCGCATCTCATGCGTGAGGTCGGGCTCGAGGAACGCGAGGATGATGCGATCAGAAAATCTCCAAAGCGAGAGCTTGAAAATGATTTTGCCAGGGTCGCCAAGGAACTGGAGGATGAAACCATGTTGGCCAAGGAACGTGAGGAAGCTGAGAAAGCCAGCAGAATGGCGAAGGAAAGGGAGGAAACTGAGAAAGCAAGGTTGGCCAAGGAAAAGGAAGAAGCTGAGAAAGTAAGCAAAATGATCAAGCAAATGGAGGAAGCTGAGAAAGCCAGGTTGGCCAAGGAAAGGGAGGAAGCCGAGAAAGCCATCAGAATGGCCACGGAAATGGAGGAAGCCAAGCTGGCCAAGGAAAGGGAGGAAACTGAGAAAGCCAGGATGGCCAAGGAAATGGAGGAAGCCAAGCTGGCCAAGGAAAGGGAGGAAGCTGAGAAAGTCAGGATGGCCAAGGAAATGGAGGAAGCCAAGCTGGCCAAGGAAAGGGAGGAAGCTGAGAAAGCCAGGATGGCCAAGGAAAGGGAGGAAGCCGAGAAAGCCATCAGACTGGCGAAGGAAATGGAGGAAGCCAAGCTGGCCAAGGAAAGGGAGGAAACTGAGAAAGCCAGGATGGCCAAGGAAATGGAGGAAGCCAAGCTGGCCAAGGAAAGGGAGGAAGCTGAGAAAGCCAGGATGGCCAAGGAAAGGGAGGAAGCTGAGAATGCCAGGTTGGCCAAGGAAAGGGAACAGTTCAGGCTGGCAAGATTGGCCAAGGACAAGGAGGAGGCCGAACATATGAGATCGGCCAAGGACAAGGCCAAGGAAAAGGAAGACGCTGATAAAGCCAAGGTGGAGGCCGTGCGACTTGTAAGAAACTAAATAAGTATAAACCCCATAACCTAGAACCTCAACATTAAACCCGAAGCCTTAACTCCCTAAATTTTATACAGCCCTAAACCCCAAAGCCTAAATCCGCCACTGTCAGGTCGACATGGCAACACAGGCGGCAAAAAAATACCAGGCTTTGCCGATGAACGCGACAAAGTTGCAAAAGCTACAGCTCTTGCAGGACATTATGGCTACTGGGGATGAGGGTTGCAAGCAGTTCTGCAAGGATGAGCTTGCAAAACTGATCAAGCCGAAGGCAGCAACGCCAGCTCCGGCCCCTACCAGTGATGCCGATCCTCCGGCCCCTACCACAACGGGTGCCGATCCTCCGGCCCCTACCACCAGGGGTGCCGATCCTCCGGCCGCTACCACCAGGGGTGCCGATCCTCCGGCCCCTACCACCAGGGGTGCCGTTCCTCCGGCCCCTAATGCCCCGACCTTTGATGATGTCAGTGCGAAGATGGGTTGGTCAAGTCCTGCAACCCCACGCATGGTGGAGGCACCTGGTACGCCATCTCCTGCAACGCCTGGCAGTGCAATCACAACGCCTGGCAGTGCAAAAACAACGCCTGGCAGTGCAAGCGACGGCTTGGTCCAAGGTTCTTCGCCACTCTACAACCGAAAGAACGCCGCCATGTTCTTGAATCGCCTGAAAGGCAACCCAAAGAGGATGCAAGCCTTGCCTGATGACTTGGCAAAGTTGGTGCGGGACGAAGATTCAAAGAGCAAAGCCATCGACTTGATCGTCGCTGCAGGAGGAGACGAAAATGAGCTGGTCGGGCAGTGGACTGCATCGTCCATTTCTGTGGGGACGGACAAGGAAAAGGGAAAGATGAAACCTTTGACGGAACAGGAATTGATCGGCAAGTACGGTGCGGTCAATGCTGCGAAGGTGATGGAGGAAAAAAGGAAGGCTGGTTTGGAGGTTGATGATCCCAATTGTAAAGGGCTGAAGCTTTACTTGCACAACGAGTGGCAGAGGGAATGGACGAGAGGCACAGAAGAACGTTTCTTGCTTGCATTCATACATCGTGCATGCAGTTATGTTCGACTTCAACATTTATGTAGCATTCGTGCATTCATGCGAACGGAATCCGAGGAAGCAGTTTCACTGCTTCCGGAGAAGTTCGTGCGGGTGACGCTGCCAACGTTGCACAAATTCTCAGTGTGCCCCGGCGGGCGCTGACAGGGCCCGGCCAGGATGATGAGGACAATGTGGACATGGAGGAGGACCCAAAGCCACTTCCGAACAAAAAACCAAAGAAAGCCAGGAAAAATGAAGCCAGCGGCAAAGAGAAAGACGAAGACGGTGAAACTGAGCCGGAAGCACCACGAGTGGAGAAACTTACACCGCTGGACAAGGCGGCAGACTTAAGGGGGCGGGCCCTCTCGAAGGCCAACCACGCTGGCTCGATGCGGAAGCAGTTGAAAGGAGTCAGCTATGCGACTGAATGCCTCAAGGAGATGACCAACTTCGAGCAGGAGTTCCAGTGCCTTGGCTGCATTGATACCTACTAGATTGTTTTATGAGCCTCTGCCCCACAGGGCAGGCTACCCTGGTCTAGCCATATGAACAAGAAGTCTTGACAGACGCTCATGTGGCCCCAACCCAGTACTATACGGCCAAGGGCGATCTACGACCAGGTGGACAAGCTCATCTCTGAGCTGGTCCACGATGATGGGGTCTATCTTCCCATTGCTACCAGATATCTCGATATCGCGAAGCGTTATGAGAGGCCCAGCAAGGTAGCAAACAGCTTGATCCGAGCTGCGAAGGCGACTCCGAAGGATCCAACCGCGCCCAAAGGATCGGCTAAAGCCAAGTCCAAGAAGCGCAAAGCCGCGGAGGGAGCCTAGAAAGAATCTTGGCACCCGGGGTCGGTGCTCAGACGGGCATGTCGTGCTGTTCACGCATATTAGAATATATTAGAATACTCCAAGGTTACTGGTAACAGATCCATCTGGATTTTGCACATCTCATTTTCTTCCAGTGTCCGACACTGATAACGTACAGTTGGTGTAGGGTCCTCGCCCAAGGGCTCGAGGACCCAAGCCAGTGTGAAAGAATTTCCGTGCTGCTTTGCACAAGATGCTCTCGACTTTCACAATCCTTGGGGAATCGATCGTCGCTCTGGTGCCAAAAATTGCTTGCTGCAGATGCCCTGACGGGGTTTCACGTGATGGGGTGGAAGGAATGAAAAACATTGTTGCCAGGTACGTGCCCTTGACAGAGTCTGGTCGGCCTGCCTTTACGACACGTCGTCGTGGGATGCTGCTGGGACCGCAATATATGCAATAAGCATAAACACGCCACTGGAGCAAGGACCGCAGATGACTTTGACTCCGCTGGTGCAGCTTTACTGGCCCAGCGCATGGGTGCTGGAGACTCTTGACTTGGATGTATCCAAGCACGTCAGCTATATAGTCCGTGTGCAACACTCTTGGACCTTGCAGCCAGAACACACATTCTGAGGCGATACCTGTGGCCGAAACAAGCAGAATAGCATCTGCCTTCCGGCGAGATGGGGCATCTGGACTTGCCCTTTCACAAATGGCAAGCAGCGAACGGGAGAGGGATTTCTTCCGCTGGATGAAGTTACCCATCCAGCCCCTGCTGGTGGATTTGCCTGTGTGGAGCAACACCAAAGAACGCAAGGACAAACAACTGATATTTGAGAAAACAGCTCTCTGTCTTCCCAGTGATGTTCTCTGCGAGCTTTGCAAAAGATCACTGGTGGAAACCTGTCTTATTGGACATTCGCACCTCGGCCCGCGCCTGATTGCTTGGTTCATTGTTGGTGCATGTATTGCTCATGGACGCACATTTCCTGCTTTGATATCTCAGGTCAGTAGATGAATGGTGGAAGCAAGAACGGGACCAGGTTTACATACGGGAGATCTCCCGGAACAATCCCAACTACCAGGACATGCTTCCATTACGCTTTCATGAGGATGGTGTACCAACAACTAAGAGCGAAACATGCAACTTCTGGTCTTGGACCACGCCTTTGGCTAGCCGCGGAAGCGAGATCTCTCGCTTCTGTCCCTCGGAAATTTTCGATTAGCAATATTCTTTTAGTTGGACAACAGAGCTAGCTGACCATATACATATATATATATGTATATGATGGACAACAACAATTAAAGGCATTGTTGGTGTCACGAACAGTCGTGTCGCGCCCGAAACGAGACGCTGCATCGCTGACATCATCGCTTGGGATCTTCGAGCACTGGAACGTGGCGTTTTTCCATCCTGCGACCACAGCGACGTTCCGTGGCCAGCTGGCTCAGCGCGAGCCCAAAAGATTGGCCAAAACATTGAGATCCGAGCATGCTTCTCATCTTGGGCTGGAGATATGGAAGCTCATGCAAAATCACACAATCTTCAGAGGCACTATAACAAGCCTTCGATATGCGATTGGTGTTGGGCATCGAGCCGGGACAAACAGCTGACTTTCACAGACTTTTCTTCGTCAGCTCTGTGGCGCTCTACATGCAGGCTGCCACACCAAGAAGAACGATCTGTTTGGTGCTCACAAGGGCTTCAAGCGCCGCCGCCTGTTTGACAGCCTCTAGGTCGCATTAACAGCATTCCTGGATGGCTTTTTTATGGCTTTTGGTTATGTAGTGCTCGAATACTGTAAGATGCACTGCTCAACCAAGTTATGCACCTCGCCCATCTGGGTTACATCCGGGACCTTGTGGCTTCCATTCTGGTTGAGACCGTGAGATCGGGCGAGATGGCAGCTTTCTTGCATTCGATGGCAGCCCAGATCAGCTTCTTCACAGGTGGACTGCGGAAGCCCAAAGTTTCTGCAAGGATCGTGGCCTGGATTGCTCGATGAAGCCGCTGACGTGGGAAACTTTACATGCCAACAAGAAGGCTATCTACCCTGAGCTCACAAGCCGTATAAAAGCAAGTCGGACCAGAAACTTGCTGGCGTTTACCGCTTATTACTGCTGTCAACTGGAAATACTGGTGTCTGGTGACGCACCCTCAGACACGGTGCATTGGTCGAGGTGCAGGGCAACGATGGTATGGTGCTTGGATGCAGCATTGAGTGTTGGGGGAACTGGCAGTAAACCCTTTCTCAAGCCAGAGGAGATTATCGAATCACAATGGTGTTTCGATACGTTCCTTCTGAGTTATGCTCACGCTGCTGCACGATTTCATCGAAAAGGCCTCTGCTTGTACAAACTTCGGCCGAAGATGCATTACACGCAGCATTTGGTGGATGAGCTGCCCTGCCACAAGCTCAACTTTTACCATGCTGCGAATTTTTTGGACGAGGATCATATGAAGTTCCTCAAGATTGTTTCGGCCGGCTGCCACGTGACTTCTCAGCCTCGCACCTGGGCAAGACGTTACCTGACGAAACAAGTGTTTCTCTGGCGACGCTTGCCCGGGGCGACGGCGAAGAAGAAGCGCCGCGTCGCCGAAAAAAAAGAGGACGCCGCAGGTCTCTTAAGGGTTTTAGGGTTTAGGGTTTCCAAAGTTGGGGCTTCAGGTTTGGGGGTTGAGGGTTTAGATTTCGGCTTAAGGAAGAACTTGCCACAATGCAACCAAACAACATTCCATAGTCCCGAAGCTTGCAAGTTTAGGTTCCAAGTTTGAAACCGCAAGGGCCAAGGCCTCCCCAAAAAAAGGGAGGATGCATTCACATATACACCCCTTAATACCGATATTCCCGAAACCTCTCTTGTTCCCAATCTAGTGCATGCATGGCCTCGGGTGGAGTTGCTCCCCCTTGGCCATCGGGTGGAGGTGCTCCCCCTCGCAACATCCGCCTTGATCCTAAACCCTGGCCAAAGCTTGCACAAACTCCAAATCAAAAGCCTGCAAACAAAAACTGGGTTCCACGCCTGAACTGTTCAAACCCATAACAAAGAATCCTGCATAATGCTGTCAAAAGCACCGAAAGCCAAACCGTGTTTGCAGAGGCTGAAGCCCCGAAAGCCAAGCAGTGTTTGCAGAAGCTGAAGCCCCGAAAGCCAAGCAGTGTTTGCAGAAACTGAAGCACCGAAAGCCAAGCTGTGTTTGCAGTCGCAGTGGCAGTTGTAGAATCTCGAGGAACGCTGGTTGTGCTTGGGACTGATTGCTTGAAGGCTTGCACCTGTTGGTCGGTTGTGTGCTTGGCTCTGAAGGCTTGCACCTGTTGGTCGGTTGTGTGCCTGGCTTGATGCATGTGTTGGATGGTGGTTGTGTGCCTGGCTTGATGCATGTGTTGGATGGTGGTTGTGTCCCTGGCTTGATGCATGTGCTGGAGTGTTGGTCGGTCGGTTGGTTGGTTGCGACTGATTGCTTGAAGTGCCGCCCACCGTGAGTTGTAATGGCTGTTGGCGCCTCGCCACGCCGTACGTGTATATGTTTGATTGTGACAGCTAGTCAACAAAGACTCCTGCATAATATGCTTTCTACTAGTACTAGTACTACGAAAACCTACGCAGTGTAACAACCATAACCGGACCATAACCACTATACGTACCGTCCTGGATGCCAGGACTGCATAACCGCTATATTTACCGTCCTGGATGCCAGGACTGCAAAGATCTACTTGCAAAACTGATAAACTATTTATGTGCTGTGTATGCAGAAGCTGAAGCCCCGAAAGCCAAGCAGTGTTTGCAGAAGCTGAAGCAAGCCGTGTTTGCAGAAGCTGAAGCACCGAAAGCCCAAGCAGTGTTTGCAGAAGCAGAAGCCCCGAAAGCCCAAGCAGTGTTTGCAGAAGCTGAAGCCCCGAAAGCCCAAGCAGTGTTTGCAGAAGCTGAAGCACCGAAAGCCCAAGCAGTGTTTGCAGAAGCTGTAGTAGTAGTAGTAGTAGTAGTAGTAGTAGTAGTAGTAGTAGTAGTAGTAGTAGTAGTAGTAGTAGTAGTAGTAGTAGTAGTAGTAGTAGTAGTAGTAGTAGTAGTAGTGAAGGTTTGGCTGCTTTGCGCCACCCGTCCGGAGGCAGAGAACGGCCGTTGGCACCTCGCCACGCCACACAAATTCATTAACACCATGTTCGTACGGCCGTTGGCACCTCGCCACGCCACACAAATTCATTAACACCATGTTCGTACGGCCGTTGGCACCTCGCCACGCCACACAAATTCATTAACACCATGTTCGTACAGCCGTTGGCACCTCGCCACGCCACACAAATTCATTAACACCATGTTCGTACGGCCGTTGGCACCTTCACTAACCGCTGGGATCCCGAACCTTTGGATATATAACCGCTAGGATGTGAATTAACCGCTGGGATTAACCGCTGGGACAATTAACCGCTGGGATTAACCGCTGGGACAATTAACCGCTGGGATTAACCGCTGGGACTAACCGCTGGGACGATTAACCGCTGGAATTAACCGCTGGGATTAACCGCTGGGACAATTAACCGCTGGGATTAACCGCTGGGACAATTAACCGCTGGGATTAACCGCTGGGACTAACCGCTGGGACGATTAACCGCTGGAATTAACCGCTGGGATTAACCGCTGGGACAATTAACCGCTGGGATCATCAAAAAACCGCTGGGATGTTGAAATAACCGCTGGGATGTTGAATTAACCGCTGGGATGTTCGATTAACCGCTGGGAGCCCGGGATGGCCTACATCGGTTTGTGTTTAGGTCACGTCGGTTATTAACCGATGGGGGGCTGTCCAGGTAGCTCCTTGTAGAAGCTATCTGCATGCGCGAGTAGCCGGCCAAGGACTCGCCACTTGAAGTCCTCCCCCTTCAGATCTATCCTCTGACCGGGGTCAAACTCCTTGAATTCTTCATTGGTGAGGTCGTCCGCTACCTGGTTGATGTCTCTCCGTATCCACTGGAGCTGTAGCTCACAGTTCTTCTGGGATAGCTCTTCTGCTACCTCCATTAAAATTAGCATCGACGGATACTTGGTCGTCATAGCCTTCTTCACAAGTGCCTCGTTGGACTTGTTATCCGTGTATCCGCGGATGGCCACTCGCGAGGTCTTCCTATCCTCGCCCTCGGGGACCCAGAGACGTATCCCACGAGGGTCGCTAGCAGTTCTAGCGCAGCTCTCACTTTCTTGGGATCGCCCTTCGAAAAGGCCCAAGGAGCCCAGGCCCTATCCACTTCGAGTGAAAACCAGGGACCCGGCTTCCCTTCGGATATCTCCAGGAAGCCCCCTATCCAGGCCCTATCGGACTCAGCCTTAGCATCGGTGAAAAAGCTCAGTGGTGGTAGCCCAGCGTAGAGAGTCACGGGACGTTGAAGTCTCTCGCCTGGACGAGCTTGTCGGCTAGCCACCGCATCAGAACCCTCAGCATCGTGGGAATGATGAGGTATCCCGTCTTCCCCTGAATAGCCGCGCTCCAGGCGTGGAGGGGGCCCAGGAAGGGTCTCTGCCAGTCCAGGGCTATGGCCGCAAAGCCCCTGCTGCATCTCCTTGGCCGTGACCTTGCCAGAGCCAGGACGCGCGCAACATTGACATGCCTAGCCTGTGGGAGGAATACTCCGTCTCCATTCCCAGCCACTCCACCCTATAGCCACCTCGAGTCTTCGCCCACTTGAAGGGATAGCCCTCCCTCCGTCCCTATCCCCAGGGCCTCCTGGTCCACCAGTAGCTTGCTGGAGATAGCCCGAAGGTGCCCACCTTGTTGACGTAGACGGTCTGGCTATCCGGGTCCCCGGGGATCGTCTCCTCGGTATCTATCTGGCAACCCATGAAGCCGTGCTCGCTAGCCTGATGTTTGTATCGCCGATGGGCCTTCGAGATATCCCCCACGACCGAGAAGGCAACCTCGCCACATCGGATTAGCTCTCGCAGGATCTGTTTCTTTTCTCTAGCCCCCGGAGCCCGGATCTTGTCCCGACACCGTATCCGATGGTTAACCCTTACGCCATGGGTGGCGTCATGGATTATCCGCTTCTCCTCGTCCTCGACTATCACGGCCAAGGAAGCAATAGCCCTGTCCTCGCCAAACCTTGCTTTGAACTCGCCAAGGTTCATCTTCTCCATGAGGCCCTCTTCCACGTCCTCGTCGAACTTAGCCCGCACGAATTCCCGGTGGTCGCTAACCGACGAGTAGTTGGGTACCCACGCTAGCGCAGGCTCCCACGGGGTATTGTCTAGCCGCCAAGAAGTCTGCTCTTCGAACACATGCGGGGTCCGAGGTAGCCCTTCCAGTATCCCCAAAGGTAGGCCTTCCTCGGCCCGGCGCAGGAAGTCTCTATCCGGATCGCCCGCGGCAGGATCGCCCGAAGTAGCCGAAGCCGGAGAGGCTGGCCCGGAGGTATATCCAAAATGTTGGGTTCGCTGAGGTCCTGGCCTTCTATCCAAGTCTGCAAGAGCTGCAGCAGCTCCTCGTGTAGCTGGCCATCGCGAGCTAGCTTGCATCCGGCCTCGCCTCCCATAGCCATGCGGAAGGCTTCCTTTTCCAACTCGTTCTCGGAGCCCGCTCGCTTGACCACGATCTCCCGAATTTTGGCACGTAGCCAGTCCCAGGGCTCGCCCGCAGCATGTAGCCTTGAGTGTCGGGGCCATCGCCCGGGGGAGCACAGCCCTCCACCGTCGTGGAAATCCTTTATCCCATCGGTCTGGTGGCATCGCCGTGGTGGACCTTGGCCGCCCTGTAGCCGGGGTCCTTCAGGTTGGTTCGTAGCCGAGGTCGTCAGGTGTGGTGGTATCCTGCATGTTGTTCCCCCTCTCCGGAGGCAGTCGCAGCAGTAACCGTGCAGGTAGCTGGGAGGCCTTAGCCAGCATGGAGGCCTGTGTCGGCGTAGCCGTCGATGCAGGTGGCAGAGGTCCTAGGTAGCCTCCGTCGGGGTCGAATGTCGGTAGGCCCTCATGCACCGTAGCCGGCATCTCCAACGTTGTTTTGAGAAGCAGTCTCGTCGGCTTCGCAGAAGTCGCCCCAAAATTATCCAGGTGCAGGGCAACGGAGCGTAGCCCCTGACTAGCCAATTGGCTATGCGCAGGCCACTGCCACATGCTAGCCGGTCGTTGCCCTTTGTGGGGGCCCGCGGGCATAGCCCCCCCCAGGTCTTCGGGTTGCTCCAAGACGAAGAAGGTAGCCCGGTCTCTCTCCTTTGAGGTGCGGTTGGCCCAAGTAGCCCGAGAGAAGGTCGCCACTGGAGGGGACATAGCCACTATGTCCCAGGAGCCCGACTGGACCATCGCAAGATATTTGGATCTCGCCTTGGAGGTAGCCAGGTCAGTCGATGGACTTCTCGCCAGATCTACACAGCATATATCCACATCGACACCGAAAGTGGAAGCTAGCCGTCGGAGATGCCACTGGAAGCTTCCCTGTCTCTCCCGGCCGGAAAAGAGGTACAAGACTTGTAGCCGACGGCTGGTAGGAGGTGCAGCCAGGGTAGCCGAAGGTGGGGCCGTTGTCGGTGGCGCAGGAAGTCAGTTAGCCGCAGTCGACGGTGTAGCCGCACCCGGACAGTTGAGGGCCGAGTGCTCGCCCCGACACTTCGTGCAAACGTGCACAAAGTGGCACTTATCCCCCTTCTTACAGCCGCCCTTCAAATTAAACCGAAAACAAATTGGCTTATTATCCTCGGTGCGGTTGAAGGTGCCCGTCTTCGCCTTCTTGTTGCTATCCTTGCCGTCCTTGCCCTTGCCTTTGCCCTTGCGCTTCTTGTTGGGCTTATCCGGCTGCGTGTTATCCCACGACCAGGGCTGCGGCCGCTTAGCACAAAGTGCTAGCGGGGTTGTGAAGTGGCGCTCCTTCGTCGCCGCATCCTTCCAGGACTGGACTAGCGCGTCGGCAAAGCCTATCCCCTTGAGGACCATTTGCTTGTAGGTCTGCTTCCGGATAGCATTCTCGTAGGATAGCACCAAGGTCCAAGGCGGAGCTAGGGAACCGCTAGCATCGTTGGAACGTAGCCCGTAGCAAAAGTCGCCCAGCAAGTAATCCTTGTATTTCTCAAAGAGCTGGAAGTCGATATCCTTCAGCTCGGATCGCTGCATCACTGTTAGCCGGAGCCGAAGCTGCTCTGGGCCCGATGGCATAGCCCCTTTCGAGGTAGCCTTCTTGAGCATACGGGCGGTGCCTTTGCTATCCCATTGCGGGACTAGCACATCCGGATCAATCTCGTCTCTGGATAGCACCTCGTTCAAGGGTTCTGCCCTGAACTCGCCCGTTTCTAGCTCGTGAAGTTTTCGCTCAATGTATTCCCTCGCAGGAACGTGCTTATCCTCGGGCTCGCCAAACTTTTGCGCAAAGGCCTGGCGCATAGCCATGTACTCCGTCTGTGGGATGGGTTTCGCCCATTCCCGGACTTCGCTAGCCGCTTCTCTATCCGCCTGTTCGCGGGTACGAGCCTGGGCCGCTGCAGGCTACCACAAAGGCAGCCGCTAGCGCCCTGTTCACCAAGGAACTTTCTGGCTCTATCGAGAAGTCTTTCGCTAGCACCGATTTCAGGTCGGCTTCGTCCTTGAAACTCGCCGAGAACTTTGCGATCGTATCTATCCCGGCCTTGAACAAGGTAGCCTGGGAAGTATCCGGGACCCTATTCTGGGTCAGGAGGTAACGAAAATCCGTGGAGCCTTTTGCTAGCTCCGCTCGCTGGGTCAGGAACCGAAGCCATGACGGTGCTTAGCTCGTGCAGAGCTAGCCGGCTGTCAAGCTAGGGTCGTCTCTTGAAATTGAAAGCTCTAGCATCCGTGGGTACAGCTTAGCCCCCCCACACCAGAGAGTTGGGACAGAGGGAGGACCCACCAAGACGAGACCCGGAGCCGTCCCCCCCCCGTAGCCCAAGAGTTGGGAGAGAAGGAGGAACCCCCAGACAAGACCCGGAGAATCCCCCCCCCCCCCTCCCGACCAGCCCTCGAAAGACTCTCCGTCTCTAAGAAAGTCTAGCCGGCCTCTCGCTTCTTTCTGGCTGCAGACAGGACACACTGGCCGACATGTGCAAGGCCGATGCGCTCTCCTTCATTTTCCTTCTAGCCGTGCCGTCTGGGGTCCTCTAGCCATACTTTCGTGCTCTAGTCCGGGCCCTTTCGGCCCCTGCCTTCCCCTTTAGCCGATCTAGCCGGGGGGCGGCAATCATTGCACGTATGGCCTCTATCCCCGTGCGTATCCAGGCAATACCACATCCTTTTGTTGCATTGCTCTATCCCGCACTGGTCGCAAACAACTATACATCTAAAAATAGCCCCGCCTGGCTCCCAGCGACCTACGCCAGGTGTAGCCCCATTGGCTCGGCATCTTATCCATCCCTGCCCGGGGTTTCTATCCACTAGCCGCAGGGCACTATCCGCCTTGTTGCTAACCGCGATGTAGTCGTCATCGGTTAGCTGATATAGCCAAGGCGGGTCGTGTATCCCGCCCCTGCGGACCTGTCGTCCTCTATCCGGCAACTGCGAGAGGGCTCTATCCCATCGGTCACCCTTCTCGTGGCTGTTGAGGGGCCAGTTAGCCTTTGCATTGTATATCCAGGTCTGGTCGACCATGCCGCCGCCCGGGCCCCAAGGTCGCCCTTTGGCTTGACTAGCCGTCGGCGGGGGCGCCATTTCCCGGATCAGCCGGGAGGTCGGCCTATCCAAGTTGATGTTAGCCGCGGCACCTTGCTGGAGTGCCGCTCTCTCTGGCGCTATCCGGCCGTCTTCGGCCATAGCCTCCCATTCGGAGGTCGGCGCCGTGGCCTATCCTCTGTACTCTCCGGCTCGTTCGGGTCTAGCTCTTGGAAGGTTCCTATCCGGTAGATCTGCTCCATCCTAGCCACATAGGCCGGGACGTCGTCCGGTGGCCCCCGGTAGCCTTGCATGCATCTAGCCAAGAAAGTCTTCATGCTCTCGCCGGGCCGCGGATATTCCGTGCTCGACCTTGGCCTCTCCGAGCTATCCGTTGCCGCAGCCCTCGCCTGCGCAAGGTGCGGGTTGACCTCCTGGCTCCCTCTGTAGCCTGGCTCCTCTCCATCTGCTCGTTCTTAGCCTTGGTCTGCTGGACCGTGGGCGGGTCCCTAGCCGGCTTGGTGGGCTTGCCGAATGCCTCGCCCGGCGATCCCTCACCTGGTGTCTAGCCCCTGTGCTCGCCTCCTCTGACCCCTTGGACTGGCTCCCTAGTTGCAGGGGTTGTAGCCCGGAGCTCTTTCTCCAGCTCCACCATCTTAGCCTGCTGCATCTGCATGTGCAGCATCATCTCCTGCAGCATATCCAGTTTGGCCTGGCCGGGGCCGAGGTCGCTAGCCGCCGCCGCCGCCGCCTGCGTGGCTATCCTCAGCATTCTCCCCCTTCCAGGGTGTATCCTCCTCGCTCTGCAAGGATTCCTCCTCTAGCGTCTTGGCGATTCTTGGCTATCCGCCCCTCTAAGTATTGGGCCTCCGTCCGCGAGAGGCTAGCCTCTAGCCCCCAGGGGATATCATCCCAGGACGTAGCACCCTGGTACTGGACTATCCTGTTGGAGAGCCGGCCTCGTGAAGCTTATCCAAGCTTAGCCTTTCATATAGCTGTTGTTCGGCCAAGCTCGCAGAGTCGACCTCTAGCCACTCGTCTAGCTGTTGGAGTATCTCTATCCTCTGGGCTAGCAATCCATGGGCCGCTATCCGGCCACGAGGGCACGAAGGCTCGCCCACTAGGTGGGCTCTCCTCAAACTTGGTGGTCCGTTAAGCCACCCTTCTAGCCACAGTGGCCCCGGCGGATTCGTTTGTGCGAAGCGCTAGCCCACAGAAGCTCACAAAGCAGCACATGTGCACATGCCGACTAGCCTGCCTGAGAACCTCGCAACCTACGCCCTAGCCAGCAAGACAACAAGAAGCACAAGTGCAAGAACGTGATTCTCTCCTCTCTCTCTCTCTCTCTCTCTCTCTCTCTCTCTCTCTCTCTCTCTCTCTCTCTCTCTCTCTCTCTCTCTCTCTCTCTCTCTCTCTCTCTCTCTCTCTCTCTCTCTCTCTCTCTCTCTCTCTCTCTCTCTCTCTCTCTCTCTCTCTCTCTCTCTCTCTCTCTCTCTCTCTCTCTCTCTCTCTCTCTCTCTCTCTCTCTCTCTCCCCTCTCCCCTTCTTTCTCCCCCCGAGACCCACCGTCCCCCAGAGGGATGGGAAGGAAAGAGTGTATCCCGAGAGGCTCCCCCCCAGAAGTATCCCCGCGTTCTCCCCGACCCCGCAGTTTCCCCCTCACGCTATCCGCTCAGCTTGCAAATGGCGGGCCCCAGCCGAACGGAATAGCCGGGAGCGGTGCCACCGGAAACTGGGGTACTATTTTTTTGGGGGTATCCCCGGCAGCTCTGCCGCCTGGACCTCTCCCGAAGCTTCATCCTCCCCCGGCCCCGGTTGCTGATCTCCGGTGCTGGCCTGAGAGGTGTCGCTATCACTAGACGGGGGCCCATCTCCCCGGCCCTTAACAATTCTTAAATATCCGGCGACGGCCCATCCAGCACCCCCCTTGTGTAGCCGAAACTTCTTACCGGGTAGCTCTACTCTAGCTTTCTTAAGTAGCTGCCTCGGCCGGTTCCGGTGCGGTTCCGGCCCCAACTCCGGCTCACTAGCCGACTCTTCGGGTCCGTCTTCGGGAGGGTCGCTCGCCTCTGCTTCTTCCGGTAGCCCAGGACTCGCCACCAGCTCCACGATCCGCTCGCTAGCCCACTCACGCGTCGTGTTCCGTAGCCTTGCCGGAGCCACCCAAGTCGCCGGCAATCTCCCTCTCATCTAGCTGTTCTTCCCGGTCCCGGGCCCTGGCCGCTTCCGCATAGATAGCCTGGAGCCTAGCCACCCGGCCGCCGTCATCTCCCAGCATGTCCCTATCCGCTGGGGGGATCGGCTTCAGACTCAAGCCGGTGGGCAGCACGGCTCTCTCGCTGTGCTCCGACCAGTAGCCTCTCGCTACCACTGGTATCCCCACCATCGCCAGTAGCAGCAGTCGCCACCATCGCGTTGGCGTAGGTAGCCATCTTCTTCTCCAGGGCGCCCTTATCCCCGTAGTCCCGCTGATAGCCCGCGTGGCTCTTCAGCAGGTTGAAGCCCACCCGTAGCCAGCCCGATCCTCGAAGTAGGCTCTCTCCGAGATGCACACCGGCAGCTCTCGTATGCGCCGATTAGCCCCAGTGGTTTTCGTCCGCCTAAGGATGGTCGATAGCCGACCCTCCACCATAGCCAGCTCGTTCGGTATCATAGCCGGAGATCGACCACCGCAACCTGCCCCACACCTTCAGGAGCTTAGCCCAAGCCCAGACTCTCCAGCCGACGGCCACGCTGCATCAAGAACCACTGGCCAGGATCGCCGCCGGGTATCTCGGTGCTCTCCTCGTCCATGGTGCTTTCCAGGATAGCCGTTCGACCACCGTATCCTTGATGGCCCAGGCAATCCTTCCTGAGGTAGCCCTGGACTCGGTGGCCCATTCCGCCACCCGCTCTATCCAGCTGATCGCCTTCAGGATAGCCTCTGGAACTGTTCTGCCGCAAGGCTCGTCTCCTCTAGCCATAAGATAGTCGGCTAGGTCTGCAGGTAGCCCAGGAGGGCGCCCATCCTTCGCCTCACGTAGCCAGAGTCGCCACCTGACGTGGATGGAGACATAGCGCTTGAGCGTGCTAGCCCGGGTCTTTCCAGCTAGGGCAAGGATCGCCCTATCCGGATCCAGACTCCCCTGGAGTTTCTTTAGCACGGGGGCGCCGCAGATCTCTAGCTCCTCCTTCAGCTTTATAGCCCAAGTAGCTTGGAGTCGTTCTTCCCTAGCCTGCGCCAAGGACCCCTCGTTGACCAAGCGCTTCTGTCTATCCCCCTTCGGAGGTTCCGGCTCGCTATCCTCTTGAAGGTCTATCCCCTCAACCGCCGGACGCTTGCTGGCCAGCGAGGTAGCATTGTAGCCGGAGGTCCTTTCCACAAGGTCTCTAGCTTCACGGGCCTCCTGTATCCACAGGTAGATCGAGTCGCCGATGTACTCGTCATATCCAACGCCGAGTTCCTCTGCCACCTGGTGTCCTACCTCTTCCGCGTCCTCAAGAGCGAGGGTAGCTCGAGTACACCGAAGCCCCGCGATGCCAGGTGCTCGTGGCACCTATCCAGCACCGCACGCCTCTGTACAAGAGTGCTATCCCTCAAGGACAGAAGTGCGATGGGACTCCCTATCCCACCGGGGGGGCAGCCCGGTCCCACGTCCTGCTCGCCCGGCGAAGCCGGAGGCAGGACGGTCGGACTTCCCGGCTCCTCGCCCCCAGGGCTAGCCGGAATCACCGTGGTAGCCGGTGACGGAGGACTCGCCGTCCGCGAAGCAGAGGGGGTGCGAGGAGAGGCCGCCATTCTCGCTTGGCTAGATAGCCAAGTTCCCCTTCTCCCCCCTCTACTTCAAAATTACCCCCCTGATGGGGGACTTTATCCAGAATGGCAACGGTCACACACATCTTCGTAGCCATTCCAAGTCACGGCTATCCTGTCTTCGCATGTCAGAGGCAACTCTCCTGCGATCGACGATAGCGAACGAAACTTCGTTTCCAGCGAAGCTACCTTCGATAGCTTCGAGTAGTAATAGGTTAGCTAGCACACATAGTCGTAACTCGTTCCTCGTCACGATGTACGTCTCCAATGGAGGATGCTGTCATTGCCTGAGGGTTGCGGCACGCCCCTCTCAAAAATCCGAGGGCGTTGGCGCCGGGCTGTCGACCCGCCGTGATGTCGGTGCGGGTTCAGCAGGCGCAGGAGCGGCAATTGGAGTGTTCTCGGCTGGAGCACCCGGCTTCACATGCTTATAGGGACACTTGTCACCCTTTGTACAGGTGCTGCGCCCGTAGTAGAAGCAGATACCGGACTCCTTCGAAATCGGTGATTGGGACCGAGGCGGGAATCCCTTCGGTGAGGAACTTCTACCCTTGAGGTTGTGGGAGAACTTACAGCCGCTTCCTCGCGTACATCTGCCGTTCTTGAAATCGTAGCAGATTTCCCGCCCTCGTGGTGATCGCGATGCTGGACGTGTTGGTGCGGGAGCAGCCCTACCCGGGCTCGCGTAGCGGTATACATCTTCTCCTGATTGCGTCGTCGGCGCCAAGTTGTAATCGCGTTGACGCAGACAGTCCGCAAATATGCGTAGTTCCGCACAGATACATCTCTGTCCCACAACTGCATGCCGAGCTCGAGGCAGCGGAACTCGCGTACCTGCTCGTAGAAGAGGGCGCAGAGAACCGGATCTTCAGGGCGGTCGACTGAGATACCAGCGAGAACACGATCCCACCGATTGGAGAAGGCTTCCAGCCTCTCCTGCTCGGACCCATGAGTAAACCGATCAATAGTGGTCTTCATCAGATCAACGAGCTTAAGAGTCGAGTCGCCAGTGACATGTGGCCGGAGAAAGTCATAAAGTAGCCACAGTATCTGCCTACTCCCGAGCCGCCGGTTTATCGTATGCATGCGCTCGGTTTCGGTCTGGATCTTATTCTTCAAGGCAATGGACTTGACGCATTCACGGAATGCTGAGTTGCATTCGTTCTCGAGCATTCCGTACTTGCACTCATCAAGAAGATCCTCATATCGGGTTCCATCGGGAATCTCAACCCATGAGAGTGCGTATCCAGGATCGTACGCGAATGCATTTGCAACTCGCTCCTTCATATCAACGATCCAGCGTCGCAGCTGAGCGGGCTCAGGCTCGGGGTCAAGCCGGAAGGACTTGCATTTTGCCTTCTTTGCTTCGCTCAGCGATCCATCACCCTTGGGTCCACCAGATCCCGAATCGTTGAGACCAGGTGGATTCCCAGTCTGTCTCTCAAGACACACGAGACAGATTCTCAATGGATCTCGGCAGCAACCGTTGCAGCACGAGAATCGGCAAGATATGCATAGCCGTCGCACGGTGGTCGGGAACGTTCCGGTGCAGCACTCGCACTGGAAGGTATCATTCCCGCTCGGTCGCCCGGTGGGCCTAATGCTTGGCGGATCAAGGCCACCATCGGGCGGACCACTCCCGCCAGGAGGGCCACCATCACCAGGCGGACCGCCAGGTGGGCCATCAGGCGGGCCACCACCGCCACCAGGGCCGAAACCAGACCCGTGGTGTCCATGTCCTCCGAAGCCACCACCGTATGCACCCCCATCATCGTTGGGGCCATCACCACCAAAAGAACCACCGTCGCCGTTATGTGCGGGCGGTCCACCGAACCCGGATGGCGCGGCACTGGGCGCAGGAACGGATGTTCTGGCATTGAAGGTGGGCATCGGGGGCATAGCATCGTTTGCCGCAACAGGTCGAAGCGTAGCTGTGACGCTTGTGTTCGGCGCTAGTGTGAAAGTGCCAGTCTCACTATGGAGAACCGGTGCACCGACACCATCGCCAATGAGATTGGATCGGCCAAGCATCGCATCATACCATCTTGATGGTCCCTTCCCTGCCGGAACGGTTCGAGTGTCATAGGAGATCTGGCACGGGAAGGTCGGGCTTGGTCTGCGCTCAGGAGCGAAGCTTCGAGCTTCAGGAACAGGTCGGATGTCAGTTCGAGGGACATCATCGACTGGATACGGCCTGAGGCTCGGAGCCAGACCGGAAGTCGCTCCGGCAGCATTTGTGGGAGGAACGGCCGGATTCGGCGATCTTCCCGAAAAAGAGGCTGACGTTTGGCCATAATTTTGTCGGACAGGCTCAACAGGATTATTTTGCCCGCGACTTTCGGCAGGATGTTCGTCAGCAACTCGTTGCTGCGCTCGCCTCAGAACTTCATCAAGATTGATGCCACTCGTTTGCGAGTGCACCGTCGAGGCCTTTTCAGCAGGCGCAGCATTGCATCCCGGCGGAGAGCCATGATCAATCGGACCTAAGAGCGAAGATCTCGGAATGGCAGTAGTGGGTCCGCCAGGGAATAGAGCACCAGGAACTGGTGGCACGTCCGCGGGGCGTGGGAAATCCACATCATGGTCACTGATGTCGAAGAACTGCGTCCGTTCCGGGCGCGAAGGCGTCGACATATCAGAACCACCCCTGCGGACATGAGCGCTCTCAAGATGCTGAATGCGAGCAGTGAGCTGATCGCTGAGAACTCGGTTGCTCTCCTTATGATCGTATAGGGCACGGCTCATCTCGGATCTAATGACCTCGATACGGTGAGTAGCGTTCTGCTCAACCGCAGCGATGCGCGCCTCAGCATTTGAGATATTGATCTGAATTTGCTGCAGTGCATCTGGGTAATGCTTGATGTGGCGGATCGTTTCAGCAAGCTGCATGGATATCGACCCAGCACGCTTCTCGTTGAATCGGTGAATCCGCTCATCGAAACTCAATGAATCGATCATTGACCATCGAGTTGAGCCTCGCAAAATGCTCTTCAAGCGTTTCATGGTCAGAAATCCGCCTTTCGCGGACAGGAAGGATCGTGTGCAACTCACGTTCCTTCCTCGACTCGGCCTGAAGAAGCTCCCACATGTCTCGGATCTTGTTTTCAAGTGCTTCAGTGATGTCCGAGAAGCCGTTCCTCAGAATATCGAGGTCGGCTTGGGTGTTGGTAACACCCTGCGCGATCGCCAGAATATCGGCGGCGATGCGCGAGGATGCCGACCCAATGGCTTCATCGACCAAGGCCCTGACAGCACAGGGACCGGTAAGCCTCCCGCCGTTATCGGTGGCGGGGGCAGCACCACCATGATCCGCCGCGGTAATCGTTGCGACGGAAACATGGGGTGCACCCGGGTGCTCGCTCATGGGCTCGTCGGGGAGCGGGGCTCCACCGCGGCCAGCCACCGGCCCGTAGGAATCGGGACGCGGTGGACGGAAGGACGCCGGGTCCGAAATCCGTGGACCACGGCCGTCCGGCCCGGACCCAAAGAGGGCCCGAGCGCCCTCTGGATCCCCGCGAAGGGACAGAGGACAACAGGAAAGATCGGTCGGAAGAAGGGCAGGTGCGGAAGCAGGAGCAGCGGACGCAGAAAAGGCAGGCAACAAGGGCAAAGCACGAGCGGTGGCAGAAGCGGGCAGCATGCCGGCGTGCATCGTGCCAGGCGTTGCGAAAGCAGCAGCAGCAGAGCATGGCAAAAGCGGCGCATGGTGCTGAGCTCTCTGATCGTCCTCAGCAGGCGGCGAAGCAAGCAGCGAAGCAGAGCGAGCGAGCGAAGCGTGCGAGGCGGGTGCAGTGCAGCGAGATGCGTGGGCACTATCATCGGGCTCCACGACATCCCGAGCAACTGGCGTCACTAGTGAAGAACCGACAGTCGAAGGGACACGGGGAGAACCGATCGGAGTCGCCATTCTCTCGGTGGCGCGGCCAATCACAAGTTCCGAACTTGGTCAGGAAAACGGTAGTGATCGGACACTGATTGGATCAGGCGATCCGAGTGCCAAACAGCAGCAGCGAAGCAGCAATCCACAATCGGATGCGGAGGCCCTACGGCTGATAACCTGTGAAAAGCGGAGGATTCCACTCAACTCTCGGTCACAAAGCCCAAGGCAACCAATCGTAGATCAAAGCAAAGCAGCGGAGCAATGCAGGACAATCAGAGATTAAAACCGTAAGTTTGACGCTCAGCGGAAAGGAAACACCAACACTACCCTAAGTGAAGGCGGGCCTTTTGCTGGACCTGACGCAGAGCCGTCGGTCTTGAGCAGTCAAGCTGCGTAAGTGAGACAAAGTTGGCTTGAGTCCTAACCAGGTAGCAGAAGCACATGTACGCATTTTTGTGACAAATCACAGGAAGGAATGAATGAATGAATGAATGAATAAATGAATGAATGAATGAACGAATGATACATGAATGAATGAGTAAGTGAGCAAGAGCGAGCGAGTGAGTAAACGCATGCATGCATGAATGCATGAAAGAAGGAATGAAAGAAAGAACGAAAGAACGAACGAATGAATGAATACATGAAGGAAAGCATGAATGATTGCATGAAACAATGCGTGAATCAATGCCTGAATCAATGCATGAACGAACGAACGAACGAATGAATGAATGAATGAACGATCGAATGAGAGACACTCGTTCTCTAGTTGCTGAGCGTGCGGAGAGCTTTTCTTTCTGCGGCATGCGCCGACCCATATTTGCACTGTGCTCTAGTGCGCATTTGTTGCGCGCGCGCCCAACAAAGCGTGGTTGTTGGATACGCACGTGCTCACACACTCGCTCACTCGCTCAGCTAAGGTCGCCGCCATTCGCACTACCAATCCCTGCGGAGCTCTTTGGCACAGTCCGCGCCATGATTGAAATATGAGGCGTCGCTGCGCAGCCTTGGAAAGTAGCATCAGAAGGACGAGTAGGGAGCACTGGCCTGAGGCCAGGGCATCACCTGGTGCTGTTGAGCCGGCAACAAAGCCTAGCTCAACACACACATCCAAGATGTTGAACACAAGCCTCTTGCAATGTCCGAGGCTCGGACAAGAGAAGAACAACAGGAAGCGCAGCATGACAGTACAAAGAATTGAATCAGTGATTTGCGTGAGCCAAGTCAAAGCTTCAACATGCAATGCAGTCCAGCAAACAAAGATTGCGGTACAGAACAAGAATTCAAGATCCAAGAGTTGCACAAAACGTGAGCCACGGACTGAGACTCTTTGAGAATGGGGTGCAATAACACGCGAATGGGACGGGTGTCCTTTTTGGGCCGTTTTCTGCATCTTCAAGCAAGGAAAAGGGACACCCCCCAAGAAAACACTTAGGTGTCCCTTTTGCTCGTTTGAAGACACAAAAAGCGTTTAAAAGGGACGTCCATTTTGGATTGGCAGCCAACCCGGCTGATGCTCTCTCTCTCCCTAAAAATGGGCGATGGAGCGGGTGTCCTTTTTTGATCGTTTTCTACCCAGCAGGGTTTAAGGGCGAAAACACTGGAGGGAAAATATTTATGCACAATTCCTTATGCTTCATAGAAAGCAAATAGGAATATAAGTTTAAAAGAATGAGAAATGAAATCCCATCGAAACATTCCAGAAACATTTACTATTTCCAGAAGCAACGCTCTCATTAATCCTTCCTTTTTTCCATACGCCTCGTCAGCACTGTCGGGGGAAAGTCATGCACACCAGTGACCCACTCCTGGCAGACGGAGCCCCACAGGACTCGCCAGATGGTCCCGAAGATACCCGCCTCTGGGCAGACGGAGACCTACAGGACTCGCCAGAGGGTCTGACATTCGGGTTGGGTGGGCGGGACACAAAAATTTTCTCAGTGCTACAGCACAAATGAGCCAAACTCAAAGACGAGAAAATTCTTGCATCAAATCCAACATGTGTGTTGTAAAACAAAAGACTGCATGGCTTATGCATGAGTTGCTCAAAAAGAAAACTCTGACATAAAACCAAGTTCAAAAACCTAGGAAGTGTAAAACAGTAAAACACCTTTCCAGGCTTTTATATTTCCTCACACCACTGAACGCCACCCCGGCCGCTAACTGATCTACCGACCAGTGTCGCTGCCTCTGGGGTAGAAAGTACCTTCAACGAGTTGATGTCTTTGCGAGATTTTTGTAGGCTACACTAGGAAAACCTAGGTAGTAGCTGTAGAGTAGAGAGCAGAGGGTTTGAGCCAAGTGTGCTTAAGCTGACCTACCGCAGCCCTCTTTACAGAGTCAAGAAAAGTGAGCCCAATACGCCTTCCTGCCTCCGCGCATGGTAGCGGAGCTGGATCGGTAGGCCCCGACGCTCCTGAAAGGGTGTGCGGGCCGATCCGCCACCACCAGCCGCTACGTCCGAGTGGTGGGGCTGGTGGGACTGGGACTCCGACTGGAGTACCCAGTGGGACTGGAGGACCTCCCAAGAGGAGGCAGCCTCCAGCAGGGCACCGGAGGGTGCCAAAGGCAGCGGAGCAGCCGAAGCTCCAACATGCTCTGCCGCATGTAGCAGATACGACCGACATGTTTTGCAGTGTGCCAAAACGATAGTCCAAGTGCTTTGGTTGAAAGGCGATGCGATAAAAACCCAAAGCTGTGTCTTAATGAGCTGCTATGCGCGTTTCTGCGAAAGCTAAAAACGCGGCTGGGGTCCTACAACGCACTACCGGGCTCAAAGTAGCGACCCCTCTGTTTCCAAGCCACCACAACCACAAACTCAGGTCGTTCACATGTCCTGCCATCCACAAAGTGGAGCTTGCAAAAGTTCTTCTGCGGTTCAAGTCAAGGCCCCGAATCCTGAATCACTGGGTTCTGCAAGTTTTTGGCTTACAGTGCTGCGTCAAGATGTGAACCCGCAACCCGCGAGCAGAGTTGTTCGTCCTCGCGCGAAGTGGTTCGTCTCAGCTGTGAAGGGAAGACGCTTCTACGGTGACGTTGATCATCCCGGGACTGGAAACTTGTCTCGGCTTGTCTCCCTGTCTGTAGTAGCTGCTATGGAGCCATGCAAGCTGTGCATTAGTGGTCCTGGCATTTAGTGAATGCAGGACGATCCGTCCACGTCATCAGTGCGACTGAGCTAAAGCTCTGAATCTCTCAGAACTCGCCGAACATCACGAGCGCCATGGTGTTCATCGGCATGTGCCCTTGGTTGAACCGACCTGGCGATTCATCGGATGCTGAACGAGACAACATCCCTTTCCTACTAGACAGCTCCTGGCTCTGGACAGCAAGTTAATGAGACCCCCTTCCAAAGTTGCCGTTTTTTGCAATGCAGAATCACGGACCGATGCGAAGCACGGCGGATGCGTGAAAGATCATATATCGTCCCTTATCTTTCAAGCACAGCTCTGGCGAGGGTTATCGTTTCTCGGCAAAACAGAAGACGAAGGCAACGATCTGGACCGGATGCCACTGGGACATCGACGACGACAGTGATGTTGAGTTCTCAGTGAGTGCTGGTGATGGTGCTGAGGCTGACGAAGATGATGGTGATGACAACGAATGATGACGATGTCGACGACGATGATGATCGTGACGCTGATCGTACAGAACCGTCGGTTAGCACGTTCGACATGTGTTGGCGGCTTTCAAGCAACAACGAGTAACACCCTCTGCATCCAGAGCTGAAGACCCTGCTCGCGTGTGCGAAGCTAGCAGTTCAGAACAACCTTTATTGAGATTTCTCTGCCTGTCCATCGCCAGAAACAAGCATGCAAGATCACTCGTAAATGTAAACAACGATGTCGAGGTTCCTTTAAAATTACGCAAGCTCCGAGCCCTGAACCCGAGACCAAGGCAAGTGCGGTGACAGTGCTGTGCTCTGTTGGGCCTCCAAGGCAGCGCTTCTGGTAACCCAGCTGGTAGCAGGGCTCACCTCACATGGTTGTCATGGTCACCGCCACAGTATCAGAGTTGCAAGGATCCTTTGTCGAGTCGTGCAAGGAGCCGGGGCCTTCGGGTCGCGGACTGGGCAACTCGTTGCACATTCCGGGTGCAAGGTACGAGCGTGGAGTGTCCACTACGAGTCACTGCGACTACTGCTTGATGCCGTTCCGCATCATGACGATGTTGTTGCTGCTGCTGCTGCTGCTGTTGCTGCTGCTCTTCTTCTCAGTTTTGCAGGCGGCGGAGGCTCCGGCTGCAGATACGACATAGGCTCTGGCAGACGCAATGGTTGTGGCGATTCTTGTTGTGGTGGGTGGTGGTGGGTGTTGTTGTTGTTGGTGGTGGTGGTGGTGGATCTGGTTGATGCTGTTGCTGTTGTTGTTGCTGTTGTTGTTGTTGCTGTGGCACTGTTTGGCTGTGTGTGCGTGTGTCTGTTGGTTGCCATCGTTAGTGTTTGTGTTTGGGACAGCGTTGGTGTTGTACAGTTCGCGGTGCTCTGACTGATGTGTCTATGACTGTATGACTATAGTGCATGTTTTTGCCAGCAGGCGCTTTGCGCTGCTTGTCCTACGGGTGCTGACTTTCGTGGTCTGGTTGCTGCTGTTCCGGTCATGCTAATGCTGCAGATCTTGCTGTGGCTAGGTCATTCCTCTTGCTGTGAGTGTCCCCATCCTCTTCCTGGGCATAGTGGGCACCAAACTTTTACCTGGCCAACATCTTCGTTCATGTGTTCATGTACGCTGCTCCATCCTCTTTGCCGTTGCCATTGTGGTTCCCACAAGCAAACAGTGCAGGCGCCAACAAAATCCAACACGCACGCGCGCACACACACACACACAAGAACGACCACGCATTCAAGAGACGAGTCCCCACCGCAACTGCTCACAAGGAATGCATCCGAACAGGAGACGACAGGAGTCTGTACTGACTGAGGAGCGAGCATACGTGGAATCCCACGGAACTCCTGATATCAACGTCCTGCCAGTGTTCAGGAAAAGCTGCCATCACAGTGGCGGCCTTGCCTGGCCTCGTAAGCCGGGCCGCGGATGGGCCAGAGCCCGCAGCCGTCGCAGCCTCTTTGGTGTGCTGCTCAGCTCTTAGCAACGAGTCGCTCTCAGCCAAGTTAAAGGGCGTACCTAGGCCAAAGTGGACCTGCGCGTCGGCCGCAAATTCTCGGAAGACCGGCTGCTGAATCAGTTCCACACCTGCGCAGGTATAAACCAAGGTGACAAGTTGCTGCTTCACCATACCTTGCGTGAGCATTGCCAAACAACATCGTGTTCGTGTTGTGCATGATACCGAGAGAATGCCAACGCGTCAAACTGCGAGCTCCCCGCCTGAGCTGTTCGCCTTGGTCTCAGCAGCCTGGCCATATCTTGCGAGCCAGGCCGATCAGGTCTGTCCGCTACAGCCGGCACTAAGAGTGAGAGGTTTTGAGCGGATGCCTTATACTCGCTGGGGAATTTGGTCCTGCACGGCTGAACACGCTCTTGAAACTCCATCTGCTGTGTGACAGTGTCCTGATCATCAGTGCCAGCACGTTGCTTGGCTTAGGTGCCTGCTCCGCACGGCCAATGCACACTAAAGCGGGGGGTGGAAGCAATGCCGCTTTCTCGTCATGTTGGGGCAGACTCCACATTCACGACTGACTAGCGTGAGAAGATCAACGAACACATTCTGACCGCAGTGTTCAAGTTCTGGAAGCGACAGCAACACAACACGGAGGGCGCCTGGCCGTGCAAAGCGCATGCAATCAGTCGATTCGGGTCCTGTCTGCAGTGGCACTTCAATTTGCTTTGAGCGAGCTGCACAGTTCTAGGCCGTCAGGCTCGAACGTAACAAAGACTTGCCTCGCTGATCATAACAAGACCTCTCCAATGTTTCATACGAGACTATAATGCTATGAGAGACACTGTTTATGATTGTGATGCTGATATGATGGTGATGATGTTGACAGCGATCACGATGACGGTTGTTTACAGGGCCATGACAACCGGAGCCACGTATGTGTGCACACTGCTCAGCCTGACTCCTCACATCGCGCTCATGCCGGCTACTTCGCTGGCGACGCTCTTCTTAGCATGCTGACAAGTACTGTCATTGGCTCTGGTTCTGCAGCAAAAGCGGTTTTCAGATACCAAAGCTGCTAAGCGCCGTACAACAAAGGAATAGCTGCATCGTGTCCGCTATTTTTGCTGACAAGTATGTATGTCGGACTGTGTAACGGTTCCCAAATCACTACATCTTAACGACAGGTGCAGTATTTGAGGTCCTCGTTTTAGGGCAACTCGCATGGCTGTATCCAAATGGAACCCAGCATGAGCCTTCTTGAAGCCACCTCTCGGGATGTTCCGCGCACTGACCTGCAGTGTTATAATAAACCAAGGTAAGAGGGTTAACAGCATGTTATTGTGAGGGACGTTTCAGGAATTGGTATCTCTACAATTTAGGCATAGCACTTGATGGCTTACGAAATAACGACTATAACACGCAGCAGTCCACGTTGATTCCAGGGCCCAGGCAATTGTTCCGCTGGAGAGGCAGCAGGGCTCGTACGCAAGCTCGCCGCTCACAGCGCACGAGAACTCCTCCGGCCATACTGAGCACGGTGATCTTTTTCAGCATGCATTCCAGCCAGCTCAGTCCTCCATAAAGCCTTCATCGCCCTCCTGCGTATCACACCCCCGGCAGGAATTTGCGCAAGAAGCACTGTCGCCAAACAGCCACACAGCCAGCAGCATGATGGGCCTCTTCAGGACTCTCAGTGACCATCGGAACCTGGAAGGTTCAGGTCAGCAGAATTCGAACGAAGACTCTGGGAAAAGGACACCGGGATTTCGTCATAACTCTGTTGCTATGTTCCTGATGCAGCTTGAAGCCTCAAAGTGTGAGCTTCACCTGTAAACGTTTGCGATGCACGAGAAGATATCCTGCTGCAGTGCAATGTTGGTGTTGCAAACCATGGTCACCCTTTCTGATCATCACGTCGTCGTCTTGAGAAACCGGGATCAGCATAGACTTGAAGGGCAGGTAGAAGGGTAGGAGCAACACACGCATTTTCCCGCATGTCTGAATTGCAGCACAGGATCATTCATGCCGTAGCGAGCCAGGATGGACTCTTCGATGGCCTTCCGACCCTTCAAGTCATTCTTGTAGGTCTCCAACATATAGTGATGCCTCGTGCATTCCAACGAGGGGTGCCCATGCGTCAACGCTGGAACAATCTGCTGGCATGCAAGCAACTATACGGAACTTGGCACGCTTCTTGAAAGTTCTCGATTTAGCTGCTTCTTGGGGATTATAATCACCAAAATTGATTAAGACATATTGCCAAGTACCCTCAAGACGAAAGCCATGTTGGGCAAAGCTGCAAAGCCACACAAACATAGGGGAAGAAAGCGATGGGCTCACCGGTCACGACCTCAGTTGAGCAGCGGCAAGGTCCCCTCAAAGACAGATCAAAGCACAAACCTTATGTGCAAACCGTGAAAATCTGCCGGAAAAACACGGCCCCAAGCTGTGGCTCAGGAACCAACACACTTTGGGCTCCCTTCGGCTTTGAGAAACATCTCGAAAAGGACCTCAGACAAAAGGTTTGTTCCTCTCAGTCTTGCCTGAATGCATCTCAGTCTTTCCAGGCATTCTGTGGGGCGCAGGCCGAGTAGCCTTGACTGACACGATTGCGACTCCATGGGAGCATGACAAGGCTGATCCAGTGTGAGCTTAGCAGCAATACGGAATGCCTTCCAGCGTGACCTCGGCAACATGGAGATCATGCTGAGATGCTTGGGCCTAATTGTCGGCTTGCAGAGCAAACGAAAAGAAACGAGGCTCTGCCTCGAGATGGCCCTCAGCACCGGGCGACTGGATAAAACAGTGGGCGGCCGGACGCTGCGCAGCAGAATTCCTCCCAGTTGGTGCTGGAACTGCTTGCCGCCGCAAAATTGCTAATTGGCTCACATTGCTTGACCCTCTACGGCAGCCCTCCCCCCACGGTCATCAGGAACCGATCCCTGCAACACCTGAGTCAGACATCTGGAGTACGGAGCTCGATGGACAGTGAGCGCCAAGCCATGAAACATGAATCATTCAGCTCCCAGCTTCAACTTCTTTGCCGGCTTTCGCCATGAGTTATTGCCGGCTCATGGAAAAACCACCACTGCCGACACTAGCCAGTTCACAGTCTCGGAATATGCGTGCTTGTCAGCTTTGCTAGTTGTAACAAGTCAGCATACATCTCAGACCGGACAGGATGTAAGATGCTGTGCCCGGACGAACCTCGGTGCAAAAACAAGACATCGCACAGGCTCATGCATTGCCGTCGAATCGAATGTTTCTGCTACAACTGTTGAGAGGAAGGTCATGCGACAGTGAAAACAAGTGGATTGCAATCTCCAGCTCAACCGGCATCATGCTACATCTCTGACCTACTCGATCGCATCTCCCACGACAGATGAGATGTAGCATTCTCCGCGCCCAGCATCCTTCGAGAGTGGCCAACAGGTCTCTCTTTGACAGATTCCCTATGTGCTCAAGCAGTGCAAAGGACTCAGCCCGTCAGGTCCCAACCTAAGAAACAAAGACAGCGTAGCTGGCGGCTCTTTTGCTCCCATTTCGTCTTGGCTGACAGCAGCGACGGCGATTAATTCAGCGCCAGCATTGGAACAGTCTTTCCCTCATCAGCTGTCTCACACGGGGTGTCCCACAAGGCATGGCGACAGCCAAGCCTTCGAAAACCTCTGTGAATGCTGGTGCAAATATCGGATTGGACCATGGCTGACTCATAGCCTAAGGCTCTTAACTGGTTCCGCTGAGACTTGTCGAGCGTGAAAAAATCACATGAATTCATTTGCCATACGTCATCCAGCAATCAGGAATCCACACCTGAGCAAAAGCAAGGCAGCCAAGCATGATGACTGTGCTATGCTGGGGCTGGTTCCGTAGCATCTCCTCGCGAAGCTGAGGAGGAACGGCGCGATCTGCCTGCAACAAAGGCATCAATGCAAATGCAGCCTGTAGTTGCAGCACGCCACTCGCAGTCCTGCGCATAGCACAGAACCGAGATGAAGTCAAATCATGTTTCTGCCGTGCGAGGAAGATTGCAGGCAGCCCGCCCCAGCCCCCAAGCGCGGGAAGAGGTCGTTGGCCTCAGCTGGACTGTCGGAGTAGTACTTGTCCCACGCAATTTGACGCTTCACTTGCGCCATGCCATGCCGTTGTAGATTCGCCCGGCTTGCTGAAAGGGACTGCTATGGGGTTTGGGGCCTAAACCCTTCACGACTTGAGGCGGCCTCCAAATGGTGCTGGACGGATCCATTGGCAGGGCTGGCTGCAGTCGCGGAACCGTCATTGGTGGGCTCACAACACCTCCTTTCTCAGATTTCCTCAAATGTCCCAGATTTACTGGGATTTTGTTGGACTTTCGGACTTTGCAGTCTCGTCGTGATCGCAGCGGCTCCTTCCAACAATTCTCACAGGCTCCAGGGAATTCCCCAAGACTCCTGCCATTCAGTTGCTCCCTGTCCGTTGCCAAGCCTGTCTTTCTTTTCATGGTAAGGACTGCGAGCGGCGAGCATTTCCAGAAAAGTGTCAAGATACACGATGCTTCCCCGAGAATTTAGGAATCATCCCAAACTCCCGACTCCAAAGCTGGAACCTAACCGGCCTAACCGCTGTGCACTAACGAGCGCAGGCCTCGAGCCTCAACTGCAAACAGCACACCACCCAGAATCCAGAATCATCAACAACTCATCAAAGTGACCTTTTGTGAAAGCGGGTGAAGCAACTGAAATCGGGCAGCTATTTCTAGCTTTGGGTACATTTCAGGATCTACACAAACAAGACGACATGATCGACCTTTCTCACGAACAGCGAGTCAATTTTACGCCACGGAGAAGGCAGGAAAAGAGGTGAATTTCACAGACCTGAACCTGACACGGCCGGAGCATCTTCAATCCCAGACGAACCGGAGGCCCAAACGGCCCACAACAAGATGTACTATACGAGTCTGAGGGGCAGTGGAACTCCAACGCTTTATTCTCATTTTGGGTTGTCGCTCGTGTCTCTCTTGGGGTCTGGATGGCTTCGGGCTTGTTGGTTTAGGGCGGTCGGTAAGGGTTTCGGGTTTGTCTAGGGTTAAGATGTGTCTGTCCAGCCTTGGCGACTGTAGTTTTGAGCTTATAGCTTGCATTTTACGGGCAAGACTGATCATGCTCATTGCTGAGTCAGGAACGAGGTGTTGATGAGCATCCATCAACAAGACGCGCCTGGCAGAACGCAGGGCTCTGGCTCACTTGCCGGCGGTGCTTTGTCGACATGAGGCGCTAGCTGCCAGAACTCGATGACAGGGGTCACGCAAAGGATGTTCTTGCGCCTGTTGGGGACAAACATCATGTATATATATATATATATATATATATATATATATATATAGAAAAATGTATGGTACCCCCCCTCAAAGACCAAGGTTTCTATATGAGCTTTAGATACAAGCCTAGTTACACTAGCCGATAGTCGTTGGCCCCTCAAGGGGCAGGGAGCCAATAACATCCCTGTTAAGGTGTAGGGACAAACATGCATGACACAACCCCCTTGTGGTTTTCATACAAGCCTGCATACAATAATCCTTATACCATTTCCTGTCGCACATTCCAGGAGGCCTATTGAATTCAATAGGCCCTATTGAATTAAATAGGCCTTCTGCATTGAAGATTGAAGATGCCCTCGAAAAATTTCCTGGGAGATCTTGAATCTTCAATCCGGGAGGCCTATTGAGTTCAGTATGCCCTATTGAACTCAATAGGGTTTATCTTGAAATCGATCATGAGGGCCGTACGTGGAAGCGTGAAAATTGGGTGGTGTGTGGCTGGTGGCGTTCCCCGCTCGGTTCAACGGAGTGCCACCTGGGACATAGCCATAAGCAATCTTCTGGAAGCTGTTCACCGGCTTGAGACCATACATAGCCGTTCCTTTGCTGGCTGGGAAAGCGCATGGAGCCATCGCAGGGGGAGATGGTGCACCATGTGCATCGGAGTTGATCGCGTTGCCGGCGTTGTTCTGCGGGGTCCAGTCCGGCAAGGGCTCCAAGTCGGCAGATTCGTCCTGCAGCTTGTTGTCTTGAACACCTCAAACAAAAAGCGGAAAAAGTTTTGCTCCAAAGCTGCAAGCCTCCTCCGCACTGCAGATGCTGCAGATGCTGCCCATGGCTTGCGAGTGGGTCTGAACTGAACACAGGATGAGTACTTCCATCAGACCAAAAAGCACCTCACAAAAACAAGTCTGCTGCGGCGTATGAAACCTAGACCTCGACAGCAAGTCCAATCGGGTATCGTGTTCACCGCGACATGCAGCCCGTTAAGAGCTCCGACCTGTCAAACTGAGAGCCACCAGCTTGCAAACGGCGTACGCCTGGATCAGTATGTGTGTGTTGGTCGCCGCGCCCTGTCATGAAAGGGAGATGGCTCATGCCCATTCCGAACATGCCTCAATCTGCAGTTGAGCGTGTCTCCACAATTGAAAGGCCTCGCACCCTCAGTGCAGAAAGCTCGCTTTTTTATGCAGAAACGCAAATGTCTTCGGCGTAGTCGCTTCGTAGCGCGTCTTCTCCTGACAACCACACGCTTGCCTGCCTTGCACTCTGCGTGGACTAGGACCCTTGGAGACTACAACCTGATCTGCCAAGCTAACAGTATGCAGGTTGAGTGATTGCAAGTAGTACTCGTAGGGAACATTCAGCATCATGAAGATCATCATCATCATCAACGCTTCTTCCTGGCCATGGCTGAGTCGCATTCTTAACAGCCAACCAGAATAGCAGCAGAATAAATGCCTCAGGTTGCCAGATCATCTCCCGCATACCCACATCCCCCACGCCCCATCCCCACCCACCCATCCGGCAAGAACCGTGCTACTCTGCCGGCGGTCGTTGGTAAGGAAGACTGCTGTTACTACTTCTGCTGCTGCTGCTACTGCTGCATTATGCACTTTCACTTCAGTCAGCGCCGCTGTTGTCGGAAGGCCCCGAGACGTCTGAGGAGCCGACCCCGGGCTGGCTTGGCTGTCAACATTCACCTAAAGACGCAAGATGCAAGAAGACCGCAGAAGACCTCCTCCAACTGTGTCTTCACAGTCTGCGCCTGACCGAGCTGAGATTCCATGTCCGCTGTGCCGGCTCCATGCATGGACGGCACGTGAATTCAGTTGGCACGCGAGGCTTCGAGCCCAAAAGCGACATGCGGCAGTACAAAACAGACATCCCAGCCCCAGCCGAGGCCCCACATAGTGCGACAACCTCGAACCTCGCAGGATGTGTTGTCGACATCTGTCTGCGGTTATTAATGCAGGAACGCAGCAGCCGCGACACCACTTGTCTTTAAACGCCCTGACAGGCCAGCACACGGCTTCCACGAAATCGTGCAGACACCTCTGCTCCGGTGTTGCAGCCACTGGTTTTCAGGGCAGGACAACTGTGTAAGCAGTTCGACGATTGGTACCGTCGGCAAGTGAAACTCATGTTGCAATGCTTTAGTTGGGCGTGCCTGGAATAAAGCAGCGTGGCACATGATGACATATGTACATGGAGGGATTAGGAGGTACACACACACACACACCTGCACACACACACACACACACACACACACACACACACCTGCACGCACACACACACACACACACACACCTGCACACACCTGCACACACACACATACACGCATACACGAGTTAGAAGAATCAGCAATAGCCAAAGACTGTAAGGATAATTGGCTTATGAAGACTAAGGGCAGTGGACACCTCCTTGCACTGACGCTTGCGCTTTATGAAGGTCACCAACGTACGAAGTCCCCATGCTGTGTCATCAATCCGCTGTTCCCCGGCAGCAGCACGATGGTTCAAACTCAGGAAGACCTAAAGAAGAAGACCCCATACGTTCAAACACTTCCAGCTGCCTTGCACATCTCTTCACTGACCAGATTCTCGGTCGGGTGCACAAGCGGTTTCACGTCAAACATGTACCTGCCGTCCCATCCCCCGACTTGTGTGGGACTTTCAAGGGCTTGAAAAAGGACTTCAATAGTTGAGGCTGGACTTTGCCCTTTGTTCTCGATTCACTTCGAACCCCTTTCCCTGCAAAGCAACATAGCCGACGTAGCCATGCCTCTGACCCCGCGCCCAATAGAAGGGGGGCGCTGCTAGAGGAAGCAACGTGGAGTCGACTCACAACACGTCCTTAAAGTGACGCCAGATTCTGAACAGACTCGCCAAGAACACAAGCGCGTTGGATAGCCAGGTGTGGATTTTCAGGGCAGTTGTTAGTTCAGACTGTGTTCGAAGGTGATCTCCGACTAGGATAGCACAAGCAGCTGGACCAAGCATTTAGCTTTCGAAAAGTAGCCCACCATAGCCCACCATGGATGTGTTGGTTGGGGATGTTGGTGCCCTGATGAGCCCTTACAGCAACTGGTTGAGGCTTCACAAAAAGCGCTCTAGATCGCAAGCTGGAACTCCATTGCCTAAACCCATGAAATGACAACGCTCCGCGCGTCTTTCTACGGGTCGCCGATAAGGCCAAAGTGCTCTGCCATGTGCGTCAACGCGTTGTTCACGCCAAGTCGACGGAGGCGCTGAAGGGCAGGAACCCAGTCACGTCGGTGTGGGCGGGTGAAGATCACCTCGACCGCCTCATCAATTGTCGCTTCGATTTCCAGAAAACGAGCAGCAGGAAGCAGCAACTCACGCGAAAGGCACAGGTGCTGTGCCCGTGCATGCATCGCTCGAACGTCGCACGTCCGCTCCTCATGGACCGCCAACGACAGTTCTTCCAAAAGCAATTTTTTATCCAGAATGACGTGGGCATCGTGTAGGTCAACGGGGCTCAACCCTGCTGCAGTTGCGCGGTTTATCGCGACGATCAAGGTTTCCGATTTGACAGCCGGGTCCAAATCTGAGCACAGGAGCAAGTCGTTCCGCGCCTCCGACTGCAAGCGCCTGCGCCTGTCCTTCACTATCGAAGCTGCATCTGCAGCAAGCTCGAGAATGAGGTTTGGAGCCTCAACGCCAAGACTGGCAGCTCTTGTTGACGCGCTGGCCATTCGCTCTGGGTCGCGGCTTCGTCGGGCAGACTTAAGCTCTTGAAAGGCTTCTGCTTTTGCAGTCTCTTTTGCGAGCTGATCTCTTGCTGCTTCGGTCATCTTGCTCGGCAGCCCGCAGGCCTCCGCTTGAGCGATGGCATCTGCAAGGTCGGACACTTTCTGGCTAAGCAATGCTCGCTTCAAACTTGCGATGCTGCTGACTTGGCGCTTCGCTTCCTCCAAAACAGGGTTCTGCGCATCAAGCACTTTTTCGGCCAACTGGACAGAATTCTCAAGCTGACTGCTGCTTCGGGCGCCCATTGCCGCAATCAGCTGCGCAAGTGCAAACTTCCCCGCCAATTGGGAGACGACTTGTTCGTGCTCGACCAGCCGTGCATCTTCGGCAGTGGCATCGCGCAGGTCTTGTGCCTCATAATACTCAGTCTCCACCATCTGTAATTGGCGTGCTTTTGCCGGCGTCGTGTGCACCTGATAGGGGTTGTCAATTGTAGAACTTAGCGCTAGCTGCCGCTAGCTATAGCTCTTACCACATGTCCCCGGGTATGTCGAGCAGTGACTTGAGTGTGCGCCAACCATTCGTCGAGCACGCTTCTATGTCGTTGCTTTGCGTTTGCTTAACTAGGGCGGCGGAGGCTGTGCTTTTGCTACGTGATGTGGCTGTGGCAATTCCTGGCGGCTGTTCCTGCTATTTGTCGTGGCCCGGATACACTGGGGACGGGAGCTCACTGACACTGGGGTCAAACGAACTACTGCCTATCACGAACCCGGTAGTGCTGGGACCGAAGGAAATCAGGAACACACTCTGAATCGAAACTCGAGCAGAACAAACTTGTGGCTGGGCCCTATGGCTATGCACCTTGTTCAAAAGCTGCAAAGTGCAGCACTGCTGAGATGGGCTCAACATAGCAAATTGGGTTACCAGACCTGGCGGCGTGCAGCGAGCGGAGGGGCACCATTCCAAAAAACACTCAGGGTGAAGCCAACCCTGCTCGCGGTCTACCCCGCATCGCAAGCTCCATATTCTACGATCGCAATGGGCGCAGAACGTCCTCTCAATCTTGCCATCGAAGTGCTCGCAAGAATACCCATCACTTTGCAACATGGTGGCTCCAGCGGAGCTGATCGCCTCAGACTCGGGCTTTGCGGGCTCCATGATTTCTCGCTTATCGGAATCCTTGTCGCAAGCCGTGCTCGTGCCGTGGATTCTTGGTCTCTTGGAAACCTCGGAGCTGGCCACATCCTCTGGTGCCCTCTTGCCCACAACTCGTCTCCTAGGTTCACGATGCTCAAAGTCGCTGCTCTGGGAAGACCTGGTGGGTGTGCGGCGGTCGCGCAGGCAGCTAGTGAAAGGCACTTTCTGAACTTCTGCCGTGATGTAGGGTGGGCGCCCTGCTTCTTGCGCTTCTCGCCGGGATGAGCCTGACCATGATTTCACAACGTTCGTGCTGCATGCGTGGCTATACTGAGGGGAACGCAGAAGGGGGCAACGGTCTGTCAGGCAAAGGTTGACCCTTCGACGAAGTTCGTTTTTTCAAAAACCCTTCGGCGAACTTCTGCGAACGTTTTGGGGGTTCGTGAGGGGTTCGTGGGTTGTTCGGTTACAAGATAAAGTTCTGATATGTTGTTAAAATTCCCAAGTATATTAAAAGCTTCAATAAGAATTTACGACACTACACCCCGGATAGTCTGTGAAGTTTATATGTCAGCGAGATGAAATGATGATGATTTGCCACGCCTTTTTCTCTGCATCTTGCAGGGATTTCCTGCGAATGTCTTTCCAAAAATACGGAGTTTCTTGCGTTACTCTGGCTCATTAGCAAAAATTCTTGCCAGGGCCCGACAGTCGTTCAGTGCAGGTCCAGGAAGTGCAGAATCCTGGCGGGCGGGAGTGTAAAATCACAAATGAGGTGCGTCAAAAGGCTTGTTGCTCTGGCAACCCGTTTTCTCTCTTGCGACTTCTGCGGCCAGTGACTAAGGCAGCGTTTTATCGCAAACGGCCCGGCAAGGCGGTTGATCGCCAAAACTTGCCAGGTTCAGCGGCCGAGGACTCGATTAAAATTTCTTGCCTTCAGCAACAGCGGCAGCGGAAATCGGCAGAGTCAGGCCGGGGCGCTCTTGAAATACTTCCCTGCTCTCTGACCTACAGTCTCGGAAGACTCAGAAGCAGGGGTAACCCGAGAACACAAAAGCATGTGACACCAACTTTCAGCGATGCATTTTTTATGTTAAAAATAATAATGCTTCTTCTGTGTTCTTGCCCCTGAAACAATCTCAGTCAAGTTTACTTTGGCGATCCTCGCCCTCCTGATGCTGGCGACTTGATCGAGCTGACGGGCGATCCGGCGAGGGTCTTCGGACTCTTGCTAGGCGACGACTTGGAATTGATCTTGCGCTTCGGCGTCCGCGGGGGAGTGTTCTTGCCGTTCCCAGCTGCCGGTTGAAGCGCAGTCTCCGATTTCGCCTGCCACGATTTCGTCTTCTTGCCATCACCAGAACCGGCTTCGGGGGAGGAACCCGTCGGGCACTCCTTCAGAAAGAACGGGCTCTCGGGCAAGGTCTTGCCCTCGTTGATGTCGGAATTCAGGATCTTGCACACCGAGATGTCCACCAACCCAGCACCTGACGGAATTGCTATGCAACGAACAATTGAGTTGGAAGAAGTGGTTTCAACATGTTCTGAATAGACGAGAGAACTAGAGAAGCGCGTGCTTAGATAACTTGATCTGAAAGATTCGCACATTGCAGCTGAGAAACTCAAGGATGTGTTGAAGTTTCTTGCGCACATGACCTTGATGTTGTCGATGTTCTGCATCTCCGGCGGAAGCTTAAACATCAAGTCGGTCTGCATGTACCGCAACTGACTCTTGCCGTCGTCCTGCTTCTCCAGCCTCCAGTAGCTGCAGGAGGGATCGTCACAGAACTCCTTGAGAACGCGGACTCTTGGGCTTGGGTGAATTTAAGGCCAACCGATCCGACAAACAAGGCAACGGTTAAACCGAATTCATTCAACTTGAATTTTCACTGACTTGGACTCACGACCCCAGCCGCATGATGGGCCTAAGAGGCTGAGCAATGAACAGGCGGCGGAAAATCACGATGTTGCCGCAGGATGCCTTACTTAGGCGGGTTAAACGAGTAGGTCCTGGAAGGTCGTCTCTGGCCCCCGTGGCTCCCAGGTTTCTAGCCGGCTGCCGTAGTCTGTGAAGCGCTTCATCATGAAGTCCTCAAGCGCGACCATGCTCTTGCTCGGCAACGCGCTGTTGACGTCGCAGTGAGTGATGAACCTACGGCGAGTGAGGTGTTTTGCACTTGTCTTGCTTCGGCAGAGGCAAAGAAGATTTGAATGAAAGATTGTTTTACATGTACTACTGATTCACAGCCAAGCTACGCGAGCAGGGTCGCCAGGAAAGCACGCTCTATCTTGCACCTGAAGTTCTTCTGCTGTTTGTCCAAGAACGACATCACTTTGGGAATCATCTTGCAAAGCAGCGGTCGCGTTTGCTCTTGCCCAAGCAATCGGAACTTGTTCATGTAGGGCTTCAGCTTCTGCTCCGACGAGTCGTCGTCGCCCACGATCTTGCCGGAGTCCAGCGAATCAAAGCTTCCCATACCTTTATGCCACGTGCGCTCTAAAGACAATGAATCACAGTCAGTCATTTCACTCAAGTTCAACTGAATTTAAAGAACCTAGCTCGCTAAAGCTTCACAGTACTATTTTTCTTTCCCAAACATACCCAAAAAAACGAAAAACTAAAATTCTCAGCGACTGAAGCCCCGATGGATGTGTTCCAGTGCTTTCGGCCGTAGGGCAAACCACGCATCGAGCTCCTGCCTCATCGTGATCAGTCTGTTCTCTTGCGCTTCAAGATTCGCTTTCTGCTCTTTGCGCAAGGCTTCCTCCGCCTTGTCCTCAGTTCACGAATATTCGGACATGTGATTAGCTTGATTGATGGGATCATATGTTTAAAGTTAAGGGGGGTCGGAAGGTTGAAGTGTAGACGCCTTGCTTGCAGACAAAACACTTTCAGCTTCTTCTCCTTCGAAAGCGCCTTCTCTTGCACTGCCTTGGTTTTTGACTGGATGCAGCTCTTCTTCGGGGCCATGGCTGCGCAAGCTCGGCCAGCAGCAAACAAAATTATCCAAGACTGAGATGCTTCTCTTACTTGCTATCGAGCCGGACATGTCACCGGCAGTGATGACGGCTGGGCCGGTGCAATTTCTCATCTCTCACAACCTCATCGCAAACAAACAGGCTTCCCTGCAGTGTCGTTTCTGAATCTGGCCGAAACAATCCAACAGGAGGCGGGCAGACCTTGCAAGCGACGTAGGTCTCTTGCAGGATAGACCGGTGGAACCGGCACCTGTTAGTGTCTGACTGTGTCTGATTGGATTGGTTTGGCTTACTATACATCAGAATGTGGAAACCAAGGACAATCGCAAAAGCTGCGAGCATCGATCCAGCGCAGGTGAGTTAATCATTTCAACTATTGACTTGAATAAGCATCCGCACACCGTCTCTATGCTCGCAGATGCGTACAGGCGCAAGCGTGCATGTATGTTTACGTTTGCGTATGTGGGTGGGCGCTACTATACAACTTACATAGTTTATTAATAAATTGTGCGTGCATGCGGTTGTGACCGGTCGCACTCTGGGTTCGCGGCAGGAGGACTCTGGCCAGACCAGTGTAATCAGCAGGGCAGGAAACTCTCGCAGGAGTCTCCGCCTGCAAGCGTGGTGATATGCAAGACCCGGAAGCTTACTGTATTAAAAATTGTTATTATGAAATATGCATTCATTCGTTACTTCAAGACAGTCAGGAGTAGTAGTCGTCGTCGTAGTAGTAGCACTAGTTATTAAGTACTAGTAGTAATAATAATCGTCGTTTACTAGCTAGTTTAGGGTTTGCTTTTGTGCTGAATCTGGGCAGAGGAACTTACGGAAGGTCTGGCTACGAGGGTGCCACTCCTTTACTTCCAAAGACTCAGATTTGCAGATTTGAGCAAAGAAGGAGAATCTTAACTGAGTCTTACTGGCCTTGTTTCGGTTGCAACTTTCGAGTAAATTACATTTATTACATTATGCCTGCAATTATTGCTTGGATGCATCTTGCGGATCTTATGGGTCTTGCGAGTGGGCGACTTAGGGGGGAGTGCCCATACCCTAAACCCTAAACCCTAAACCGGAATTATTATTAAATTACTGAAACAGAGCTTCAAGATCAGTCCCAAAGACCCCGAAACCAAACTTGAAAGCCCGGGAAAGAAGCCCAGCCCCTGAACGAACTATTGTAAGTGCATTGTATTAATGATGTTTGCGCTCTTGCTTCTTACTTATGCTAATATTAATAGGGTTTAGGGTTCAGGGGTGTAGGATAAGAGAGAGAGAGAGAGAGAGAGAGAGAGAGAGAGAGAGTGAGAGTGAGAGTGAGAGAGTGAGAGAGAGAGAGAGAGAGAGAGAGAGAGAGATCTCCGCCGGGTCGATGTCGATGTGGAGTCCGCCAGTCCCAGCCGAACACTCGGAATTGGTGTCGGCAGCTGCTAAGTAGACGAAGTCTCGCAGCCCGGCAGCCAGCAGATTACAAGGATCCACGAACGGATCCATGGAGGCCTTCTGCCAAGGGCATCCTCCAGCGAGACGCGAACCAGGTCCAATGTGAGGAGAAAGCCTTTTTGCCTGGGCGTCTTCTGGTAGCGGAAGTCAAACTTCCCGACCATGCGGTTGCACCAGGTCCGGTGGTCAAAACCGTTCTCCACGATGGAATTGGCATTGTACCCTCCAGTGCTTTCGGAGTGGGGCTAACTACGGTGTTCCCCTGGGCGGACAACCCTAGTATGTCTAGAGAAGAAAGGCCCGCCTAAGAAACCTTCCTCCGCCAAAGGGACCACCCCTATTTTAAAGGTTTCTTAAAACAACACCCCCTACACTACACCCAATTCACCCAATGCCTTAGCCATTTAATTAGTTCGGAGGAGGCACGGTGGAGTCCTACACCGGGGATTCTATTTCAGGAGCCGGAAGGCGAAAACTGAAGCATCCCCAGGGTCGAAATGATACCCTCCGAATGTGAGTTCGGCCTCCTGAAGTGAAGAAACTGAAACATTAAATCAAGGCTTTCTGACAGGGCCCCATAATGCTTCGGCAAGGGAATCTTACGCAGTCGAGGTCCACCCTGAAACGGCTCCTGACATACCATTCGGCAACGGGTTGGGCCTTAGGGCGGGGGGCTTAGACTACAGCCTCCGAACTAATTAAACTCAACCACCTACCGTACACGCCAAGAGCGGGACGGAGCTGAGCGAACGGCGCCAGCGGCAGCAGCCGGGCAGCGCAGAAGGGTGGCCTGCGATTGGAGCTTCTGATTTTAAAACGCGGCATATAACGTAAATGCAGATCTAAAGCTTCATTTGTTGCAGACTGCACAACGCCGTTTGGTGACATGCCTCTATCGGCATCGGCTCCCTCTGGCAAACGGCGTCTGGCACGGACTGGACCTGAGCGAGCGTCGGCAACGGTGGATATGAGCAATCAATGTCGGCACTGCTGCGGCCAAGTGCTTGCCGCCACAACGGCAAGTGGCTTGTTTGTTCTTACATCCTCTTTTCACTTGCCTGTCACCCTCCGAAAGAAGGCACTTCACAAAGCATCAAATTCATGACCCCGTGGCAGTAAAGTTCTGTTCTGAAGACAAAGACCCAAAATGACTTCCCCAGCTTTGGCAGTCTAGCCCCACTGAGCTCCAGGCGTGCCAAAGAAAACGGCCGCAGCAAAGTCCTAGCAAAAACGGGCGGTTCTATTTTAATGCGGCTCGCTAACACCACTGCTCTGGGCCTGCGGACATTGATTGCTGCTTCTTTGAAAGTCTGTATCTGCCCAGCACCTCATCTAATAATATCGACACCGCACTTTTTTGGTCCTCGCATTCAATCATCGACGAGCAAGCACTGACGGCGACGATTCTTCTTGCCAGCGGCGCGGATTTTGCAGCTTCGACTTTAGTCGTGAATGGCATCGAAGTCGAAAGGACACTGAACACCGGGATGCAAATTCCCGTGTCTGGCCCAAACCGACTCGAGAAGGAATCTGACGGCGTGAGCGTCTCCCTTGCCTCCCCAGCTCCTGCTTTGCGACCAGCGAGATCGGCGGCAAGAGACTCGGAAACACTTGTTGAACATGTCCTTATAGCACTTGTAGTTCTCTGGCAGAAACTGCTGCATCTTTCTTGCGTCCCAGGTGTCAGAAGAACGGAAGGTGATGGGCTTCCTCTTGCCGTAGGGCTGCTCGGCTTTTGCCGCTTTCTTGCGAATTCGCCTGATGCTTTTGGCGATCTGTTTGAGCACCGGTGCGTTCTCCTCATCTTTCTCCGCAGCTTCTTCTGCAAGCTCTTGCGCCTCTTCGCCATCGCCATACTTGCGATCCTCTTCACCTCAGATCTAAATTGTAATTTGATTTATTTTCTGATGAATCAAGCAATAACTGACGAAGGCAGCAAAAGACAATGACAACAACTGAACGAGGAAGTGGAATCTAATCTAACAAGTTAAGGGGTTTTGGGTTCAGTGTCAACCTTGCTTGGCCAGGCTACCCAAAAGGTTCCCCAAAGAGTCTGCATTATTCTGGCACCGCCAGAACATGGATCTCTCCAAGGCTTGTGCCACGAGCTCCTCCGTGGTGGCCAAAGTTTGTCGGATGGATTCTTGCAGAAGCCCTGCAAAGTCATCAGCCTCTTCAACGACGCCGTGCTCGTCCTGTGACATGAAGGATCAATGACACCGATATCAGTTCTGTCAACGTCACTGTTGCTGCATTGACAGAACTATTTCACAGAATGAAGCGCTCTGAAATTCAAGACTTCAAGGAGTCAAATTTGTGAACTGAAGCTGTGCCAGCAGAAGTTCCTTGAGGAGGCGCTTCAGCATGGACTCCGGGACGTTGAAGAATCCTTCTCTTGCGGAAAACTGCAGCAATGAGACCGATGTCTTGCTTCTTTCCCACAGCAAGCCAGGCAAGGGTGGTACGACAAAGTTCTCCTGCCTTTGGTTTTTTTTTGGCGCCTTGTGTCTTCTTGTCACCGCGACAGTAAGCGGGGCAGCTGGAACTGCATCTAGCACAACCCAGTCGGAGAAGTTGATGACTGCCTCGAAATGCAGCACCACCGGGTCTTGCAGCTTCAAGAAGACGAAGGACTCTTGCTCGCACCTTTCCATTCTCAGTAATCCCACAGCCGTGTTTTGCGGCCAGGGCCCGAGACTGAGCCAAACCTTCGCTGTGTCGGTCTTCTTGCGGACGACCAGGCCAGCAGTGATGAAGGCGCTTCTCCAGGAGGACATCAAGGTGTTCATTCTGGCGGGGGGCGTGTTGAACATGAGGATTTGCTCCAAGAAGGTCGCGTGGTAACCCATGCTGCTCAAGTTTGGCCAAGAAGCTTTCCCCATGACCTCTTGCAG
>CAJNDT010001824.1:735000-782066 GCA_905221615.1 Symbiodinium sp. CCMP2592 | reverse complement strand
CTCGGGCTTCTGGCGGCCCGTCCTGCTGTGGCTCCAGGTCCCTGTCATAATCGAAGACGTCGTCGGGACCGTCTGGCTCGACCTCGTTGTCAGCTGTCTAAGCAACTTACTTACTTAGGCTACAGGCTACAGGGGTCCGGCACCTCGTCGGCGGCCAAGCGAATCTTGCCCTTCTCCGCCATGGCAGTCTCTCGCTCATCAACACCGTAGGAGGCTGCCTCTAACCGCTTCTTCCGCTGATCTTCTGTCGGGTGCCCGTCTCCTCCCTCATGTGGCTCTGGCGGTTGCGTCTTCTGGCTGCGTCTCGCCTTGGCAGCGGCTGCCATGTCATGCAGCTCTTGCGCCCGAATCTGCATGCTGTCCTTATCTCACGGAAATAAGGAAAACATGTACCACTTAAAACAAAATTGTCTTGCCATGTCATGTCTGACATGAATTTGTTTGCTGCCGGGTGCCTCTGAGTTTGGTCTCTCATACGCCCTGCGACCAGGTTCCATTACCCACAATTGCCAGGCTTCTTTGATTTCAATTGCAGGTTCGGTCGGTGTCTTGCTGGACATCGGCGACTCTGTGTTGAACTCATCGCATTCTGCTTCGTTTCTACCTGCATGCACTGCTGCTTGAAACTTCTTATTGGTTGCTGCCGGGATTCTGGTGACCCTCCGTCGCCTCGAGGCTCCTCAAGCAATGGCTAGCCATACAGAGGTGCACGCTGCTCTCTATCCAAGTAAGTGAGTCAAACGACCACTGCTTCTTTTGGACCAAGACTCATGCTGGGCTTCGTCTTCCTTCTTCTCGGAAGTGCCACCTCCGTGAGCCTTGCCAGTGCCGGACGTCTTGTCCTCGGACTGACAAAAACAGTTAAAGTTATGAACTATTATTTATATATGTTTATATTATGTTATATAATTATATTATATTATGTATATACACATATATATATATATAGATAGATTATATATACATAATATATATATATATATATATATATATGTATATATATATATATCTTTTATAATATGTATTATATATATATATGTAAGTACGTATGTATGTATTATTAAATATTATGTATTACATCTGAGAAACTGCAACTGTAAGCAAAGAATCATGCTGGACTTCTCCATCTCCCCCGGAGGAGCCACCTTGCTGACTCTTGCCAGTGCTGGTTTCCGCCTCATCGGAGTGAAAAAGTTGCAGGCCTAGCCAATGAAATATGCAACTTACAGCAGACAATGCTTGAGGATATAGCATGAGACGGAGCGTCATGCTTTCCTGCTTCGCCCCCTGAGGCTCTCTCCTTGGCGTTACACGGCTAACACTTAAACCCTGGCTCTGGATATCATCATCTTGCGTACCCAGCGTCAGCATGCAGGCCACTCTGTTGGCCTGAATTCCCGTCCTCGGAGATGGGCTGTTGCTTCTTAGGTTTACGTTTTACGTGCCACACCGTTTTGGAGAGCTCTGGAATCCTTTCGAAGATTCGGCTGAGCCCTGACGATCCTAGCTTTCATCCTCGGAGTGACATGCCGAATTGCAATTAAACGTGTTCTGATGCTGTTCTTGTAGCTTCCTGGCGTCCTACCGCAGACTCAGTCATGTGAGCCCTGACCAGACCAGGTTTCTGTCCAAGGTACAAGGGATGCCGAAGTTGAAAGGCTGACTTGTATTTTGGCCAACAACTGCTATTCGGAGCATGTTCTACTGAGCTCTTGAAACAAACGTAAGCAGTATTGTATAGAATATCCTCATGCATCTTCAGGCTACCGAAGAAGATGGAGCTCTAGCTGGCGCAGTTCTTTCGGATTAACTGTCTGGCTCTGTAGCGGAACACTCCTGCCTGCTCTTGGAAACGATTCACGTTGGCCTCCTTTGCCGACTCGTGACGAGCCGTGCTGACGATTTCCGGGCTGGCAACTTACCAATAACGACCTTCCTAACCAGAAACTATCATCGTGACTGAGCCCGTGCGGACGAAGGAAGAATCTGAGAATCAGTAAGTAATAAATAGTAATAAGTATGATTTCTGCAGTTTTGAAATTTAGTTCCAGGACTGAACCTAATACCTGCTCTTGCGAGCCAAGAATCATCATTTTGGGGCTGCTCCTGCTCAAAGTCGTGCCACTTGCTTTCCTCGGAACATTAATAATTAACAATGATTGATTGTGTTGGTATTAAATATTGTTAAGTAGTTGCTTTCCGAATATTCATGAAACCTTGCCCCTGTGTACCAACCAAGAATCATCATAGCCTGGCCCTTGTCCCCACGAGCTCTGGCTCCAGTCTTGCTGGCTCCAGCCTTGCTGGCTCCAGCCTTGCTGGCTCCAGTCTTGCTGGCTCCAGTCTCGCTGGCTCCAGTCTTGCTGGCTCCAGTCTTGCTGGCTCCAGTTTTGATGCTGCCGGGAGTTGCACCAACCGCTGTCGGCCTGAGAATGAAATCATCTTGAATCAAGACACACTCAGCACTAGTTGATTGCTCATCTTGTGTGTGTGTGGTAGAAGTCAGACAACGTCATTCGTCGTGCTAAATCAATCTGCTCCAGAAGCAGTATCCTGACCCAAGTTTATTGCTTGCACCGGCAACAGGGATATGTGGCAAGCTTACTCCCGTTGACTCTCAATTGTCAATCCTGCAAGTTTGAACCAAGAATCCGCTTCCCAAGATTCATGGTAGCCTGGTAACTAACTAATTAAATTAGAATATACATACTAAGTGTCAATGTTAGCGATTGTAGATGTCCGAGTCATATTCAGGACCAAGAATCCGGGTCCTGCCTTGCCTGTGAGGGAGGGTAGTAGCTCTGAGATCCAGCCTCGCCAATACTTGGCAAGTATATGATATGATGACTGCTACATTAATTATATTGTGCTACATCGTCGAAATGAAGTCTTCCTCTCGCGGCACCCCATGCAAGGAATCAACCACATTTTAAATTTACATCACATCCAATCTAATCTACGAGAACAAACCTGCGACATCTGGCCGGCACCTTTCGAACCCATTCTCACTTGCTCTTGCCGACAAGAATCGTCTTCGTGCGGCTTCTGACGCCCGTCGCCGGTGGTTGCATCCTCGGAAAAATATAATTAACAACAAAATCAAGCTCATCTTGGACGTCTGACATGTGGTGTTCTGACCTGCCCTTGCCGTCAAAGAGTCCTGGTGCCCGTGGCACACATCGTGCGGGTTTTCGTCCTCGGTTTAGACACGGTGCGATTCATTATTAATATATTTATTAACTGGCACTGACTGATGGCGCGGCAAATCTGAGTTTGGACACGCACATGGACCCTATACTTACCTGGTTTTGCTTCCTGGTCTCAAGTGTTAGTTAACTCATTATTAATGTACTCTGTACGTATTACACGCTGAAGCTGCGAGATGTGACGCACACCGGATTCTAGCTGCTCTTGCCGTCAAAGAAACCTGGTGTCCGTGCTCTTGCCCATCCTCATCGCACGGCACTTCGTCCTCAGAAACCGGCAATATAAGGGATTAAGTAGTTTTATATATAATAATGCCGCAGTGTAACTTCTGAAAAAAACTGACTGTCTGTGGACATGCGGCTGTTGCAGACAAAAACTCGTGTTCTTGCTCTGGCTGCTCCGCCTCGTGGTCCTCAAGGCCCACGGCTGTGTCCTCCGAATAGATAATTACTCACAAGGTTGTATATCTGACTTTGGACATATTAATGGCAGAAACCCTACTAGTCGTACCTGGTTCTGCCTCCTAGCCTTATTAAATTAAGGTTACACGCTAAAGCTGCGAAATGTGGCGTGCACCGTATTCTGACCTGCTCTTCCAAAGAGTCCTGCTGTTCGTGCCCGTCGCCCTGGTGCTCTTGCCCACCGCCCTGGTGTTCCTCCTGCTCATCGACCGGCATTTCGCCCTCGGGTTACGGCAACCGTTGAAGTTAAGGTGCTGAAACAGACCTGGACATGTGGCTCTTGCCGACCAAGACTCTTGGTGTTCTTGAGGGCCGGTTGCTGCGCCCTCGGAATAGCAGTGTCTCAAGTATGGCAAATCTGACCTTGGACATGTGGCGCACCCCCTGTTTTAACCTGCTTTTGCCTGCCAAGACTCGCCAGCCTCTTCTTCATCTGCTGGCCACTCTTCCTCGAGCCAGCGTTCTGAGCTGATGCTACTGTGCCAGCTGTTGACACTGTCATCAGCATCCTGAGTCGATATTTGCTTGGCCTTCCAAAACTAGCTCCGTCGAAATGTCTGTAGACCGGGGCGGGTGTTGTTTGTTCCTCAGAATCTAATCTAAGTCTAAGTTGTTGTCTCTCGCTGGTGTAGCAAGCAAATCTGTTGGTTGCCGGCCAAGACTCGCCGTTGTCTTGATTTTCATCTTGCCAAGGTTTTTTTCAATATTATGATTTCAACACCAGACCGACTGCTATATCCGGCCGTACACATCTGAGAAACTGCAACGAGTCTCCTCGTCTGGCCCCACGATGTGGTCCTGCAGGTTGATGCGAGGCTGAAACTCTTTGCGAGACAAACAGAATCACTGTCCTCAGTTGGAGGTCGGGCTTTGCCAGGCTGATAGCTGCCCCAGGCATCATAGCTTAGATCGTCCTTATAGCACGGTTGTTCAGAGCATGAGGCTCCAATGGACCATGTGTTTGTTGCCTGAGGAGGGAGCCATGGTCGGGAACTCTTGCTCTGAGGGCGTCTCTGGCTCCTGTACAGAGAGCAAATGGCTTCAGTGTAAACGAAAATTGCTCTGAATCCAGCCCAGCTGCGGTTGGCTCGTCTGGCACGGGTGGAGGACTTGCCTTCGGCTGTGCCGTCTTTTTTGGCGGAGGTTCTTTCATCTGAACCGCCTGATCAGGAATCGCCAACGCACAGCAATTCATCAATCTATGTTTCACAAGTCGCCTTGGCAGGGCCCGGCACCACCGCCGAACACTGCTTTACCTGAGCCGCAAGGGTTACTCGTTCAAATTGGAACTCATGACATTGTCGTGATTCGATTGGATTGTGCATTGCAGCGCAGGTCGCCTTGCTCCTGGATGTGGGCGGCTGTGCCTCGTGGATGGGGGCGGTGGTTGTGGCGACAACTGCGCAGTACCCACAAGTAATTAATGACATTTCTTTCGCGTCTGAAAAATCATTATCTAATGCAAACGAAGTTGAATTCATTGTTGTTTATTACTTACTGCCTCTATTCACATAATAAGTACTGATGGTCAGAAGTATTTATTTACAACATTTATTCAACTAAATAAGTCAAATCAAACCTAATGTAAATTACTTATCTTTGAAAACCACTGTACTGTTGATATTTGCATTATCGTAATATTTTTTGTTAATTGCCATTCTCAGGCAAAACTTACATTGCAACGTAAGGCAGCGGTGAAAATAATAACAATAATAAAGTAAATAAATAAATGAACAAATAAATAAATAAACATATATATATATATATATATATACATATATATATATATGATACTAATATATTAATATATTAATATATATATATATATATATATATATATTTATTTATATAATATATATATATATATATACATATATTATATATTAAAAAATAATACTAATTTTTAATACTAATACTAATAATTATTAAATTATAATGATAATATACTGATAATAATATTATCATGCCAAGTCACGTCGGCCTTGTCTTGCTGGCCTGGAAAAATGTCCAACAACGGTGGTGATGCCTGATCAGAGATGAGTTCTTGCAGCCACTGTTCAGTCGCTGCCGTCGCAGCGGCCGGCCAATTAATGCACATGCACTGCAAGGCATTTGCGGTAGTTGTTCGGAACACTACAACACTACAACTAGACAGAATTCAACAAGAATTTTCCTGGATTCATTGACCACCGATCCACAAACTCCCATGCGGTAATTGCATTACAAGTCGCGACGTTGGCGCCAGGAGTGATAGTAGGGGCCTCGTCATCAGCAGCGGCGATCAGTGACTAGTGCTGACTGACTGAATTACCCTCGCAGTGAATAATGAGATTAGAAGCCTCATGAGTGAACGGCGGCGGGGCTTTTATTCTTTGCGCCTGATGCAACAACGGCCAGAATTACACTCGACCAACCCAGCCACTCAAACACTCTCACTCAAATTGCAGTTGTGAGCAGTGCAAGTCGCCTCTGGCTCTGGCGACGTTGTCCCCTGAGCAGCAGCACCGAAGCACGCAGTACTCAAATGAGAAACCGGTTTTCTTGCAAAGCAAGTCGCCGCCTGTTCCTCGGGAGCGGCGGTACGGGCCAGTTGTGGCTGTGACTGTATCACTGCCTGAACAGGTGCCACAGAAGAGCTCACACTCCCTCACGCTGCTGGGTTCTGGATTGCATGTTGTCTCGGCTTTTCCGTCCCAGGCTGATCTGATGGAGTCTGAGAAGCACTCACCGAATAAGAAACTCTGGTTTCTTGCAGAGCAAGTCGCCTTATTCTTGGGAGCGGCGGCTTTCTTCGCGGCGGGCGGCTGTGACGGCGCCTGAACAAGTGCCGCCATCACAGAAGAGCTCACACAGACACGCCGACACACTATTAATCTTTTAAGTCGTCTCGGCCTTTCCCGTGCCAGGCTGATCTGATGGCGCCTGAGCAGCAACAACGACAAGCACTCACCGAATAAGAAACTCGGGTTTCTTGCGGAGCAAGCAAGTCGCCTTGCCCTTGGGAGTGGCGGCTTTCTGCGCGGCGAGCGGCTGTGATGGCGCCTGAACAAGTGCCGCCGTCACAAAAGAGCTCATCCAGACGACGTGCTACAAAATAATTGTTGCCGCACAAGTCGTCTCGGCCTTTCCCGTGCCAGGCTGATCTGACGGCCCCTGAGCAGCAACGATGATCAATAGCAGGCACTCACCAAGCAAAATCTTGCAATGCAAGTCACCTTGTCATTGTCCTTAGGAGTGGTGGGCTGCTTTGGTCTTGCCTTTGCAGCGACAAGATTGTCATTGTCAGAATCGAGGAACACCAATAATTAATACTGTACTTGCAGACCAAGTGGCTGCGTCTTGCTCTGACGACGCCTGAGCAGCGGCACTGGAGAAGTTTGGCTGCTGGGACACCACGTGAACAGTGAAGTGAACAGTGGGGGCAATTTCCACAAATTGCATTGCAAGTTGCCTTGGCCTTCGCTTCCGCAGCCTGGTCTTGCGGCACCTGAATGGGGGGATGCTATAAATTGTTGCCAATGAGTCATTCTCTGACACACCAACACTGAAGAATATTGCCGCAGCCAGCTAGCTTCAATCACTGCCCTCAGGCGCCTGTGCATTCGAACCGTAACCCCAGGGGGGACGACCCGCAGGCGGAGGTGGCTTCTTGCGGTACGGGTTTTCTTGCAAATAGCTCGGTTCCAGATCCGTCTGGACCGGCTTGTCCTCCTTCGGGACCCTGTACCACTCTGACTTGTCGTAGTTCCACTGCTGCGGGTGCCCCGCCACTTGGATCGCACAGGGTCAAAGCAAATCTGCAACGTTATGCGCATACACACACAGAGATCGGACTGACTGACGTGACTGTCTGACTGGCTGACTGGACACCACTACCATGTCTCTCTTGCGAAGAAGCTGCTGAGGAGGTAGTTTTTCTCATGCGCCCAGGCCACGCAAAATCTGAACACGTCTGGATAGACGTGTGCCTTGTTGAAGGCGAGCCAGTGGCCTCGCAGCAATCAGTCAAGTCTGACTCTCACACTGCAGCCTGAAAAAACCTTACTGGCTAGATGAATCACGCTAAGTCTCGGAGCAACTTGTGCGTGAGCTCCTTGGCGAACGCCTTCGCGCGCTTCTGGCAAGGGTGGGATCTTACCGCCAAGACCGCCTGGGATTGCGCAAGAAACATTCTCGCTTGAATTGCAATACAACTTTTTCAGCTCTTGCAGCCAAGGAACGGCCCACGCCGGCATATCTATCTGGAGTTGAAGCATCACCCATGCCAGATCCGGACTCAAAAACAGCAGCTCTTGCGTCACGAACTTATCGCACTCTTGCGCCGATTTGTAGTCTGGCAGTGGCCAACTGCTTGTCGGCCGGGTCGCTCGTGGGAGCTCATCCCAGTCTCAGTACGCAGGGAGAGAACGGTCGAGTCTTACAAATGTAGCAATCTGATATGTTGCAGTCGAGTTGCAGACCTCTAGCGCCTTCAAGAGCAGCCGGCCTTGTTCTCCATAAGGCGGCTTGAGGCCACCCAGGCAGTTGGCCAGTGTCTTGCGCCAGCGCCAGACCACGTCTGGCACCTTCTTCTTGGGCTCTGGCTCTTCGGCCATGGCAGCGCGGGCGACTCTTCTTGCCCGCGGCTTCTGACACCCATTCACTTTCTTGCTTGAGATCAAAAATTCAAGGCCCACATGTCGCTCAAGACTCATGCATGCATCCAGAAACTCAAAGCTGACTGACTACTGCTTCTATGTGCAGGGCTGGCCTCCAAGTCGTCTCTTGCCGAGGATGTCTGTCACCTTGGGACAGTGACCGAAGAGCGGGGCTAATAAATGATTTGAAGCTGTCCCGCACCCTGCAGCCTGCGGCCTTGCCCGGTTCTGGCCTGCATGTCGGTGCCGAGCCAGCAGCGGCCCGAAGTGAAGAAGCTCCTGGAGTGGGTCGCTTGGCTTATTGGGCATGCTGCTTATGCTTCTTCGCTCTTGCTGATTGGGCCAACCAGAAAGACTCTAGCTCATGGACGTTTAACAGCCTGGCAAGTGGCTTCTTTTTCCAGCTGCTGTCTGGAGATGTCTGGCGATCAGCAAAGCAGAGAAAATGAAAAGGACACCGGATGGAACCAAGGCGATGTCGTCACACGCGCCATAATTTTTAAACAAAACCATGTAGCATGAACCTTGGCTTGTCTTACTAACTATCTCAGCTAGCCTCGATTCTTGCGGTGTCCTTCTTGAATTGAATCTTACTTCTTGCGACTCGACCCATCTCGTAGTCTCCGCATGTGCGTGCTGATGCTGCTCGAGGTCAGGGAAGGACTGGGAGTTCTTCTTGAGGACTTGCTCTTCTTCTCCTTCTTCTCCTTCTTCTCCTTCTTCTCCTTCTTCGTCTTCCTGTCCGAGCGCTGCTTCTTGCCCCTTTTCTTGCCGCCCTTCATCTCCTCCGTCTCCGTCTCTAGCTCCGCCGGCTTCTCCTTCTTCTCTGGCGCCGGTGATGGGGCTCGTTTTCTTATTATCGGATCGAACGGACTCGTCTGGCTGACTGGCCTCTTCTGGCCAGCAGCGTTAAATGCAGCCTCCAGCATTGTCTTCGCCTTCGCCAGCTCTTCCCGGGCTCTGTCCTCTTGCAGACTCACCTGATCAGGGAACTGTGCTCAAACTCGAGGACGACCACAAGTAAGTACTAGTACTAGTACGACTACTAATACTACTACGACGACGACGACGACTACTACTACTGCTACTTCGTGCGGCTGCTGGCATTTACTCGGAGGTTTTTCTTTGACATGTCCAGGCCTGCTGAGCCCGAATTTCGTTCTTGGCACCGCGTTTTGCCTCTTCCATCCTGCACTGCTCGGCATTGAAATAGTTCTTTTGCGAGTCAGACCTTGGGCGGAGTTGGGCAACGACAACTGTTGCTTTTTATCAGCTTCTTACAGCAGAAACGATTGCTAGCTGTAGCGCAACTGTGTGTATAAAACAAATATGTGTAGAGTTGTAGTACTAGTACTAGTACTAGAAGGAGTACTTCGACTACTACTACTACTACTACTACTACTACTACTACTACTACTACTACCACCACTACTGCTGCTACTACCCCTGCTGCTGCTGCTACTACTACTACTACTACTACTACTACTACTACTACTACTACTACTTCGACTACTACTACTACTACTACTACTACTACTACTACTACTACTACTACTACTACTACTACTACTACTACTACTACTACTACTACTACTACTACTACTACTACTACTACTACTACTACTACTACTACTACTACTACTACTACTACTACTACTACTACTACTACTACTACTACTACTACTACTACTACTACTACTACTACTACTACTACTACTACTACTACTACTACTACTACTACTACTACTACTACTACTACTACTACTACTACTACTACTACTACTACTACTACTACTACTACTACTACTACTACTACTACTACTACTACTACTACTACTACTACTACTACTACTACTACTACTACTACTACTACTACTGCTACTTAAAGCTACTACTGCTACTGCTACTGCTACTTTAACTACAACTACAACAACAACTAACTAAATCTACTACTAGTGCTAGTACTAGTACTAGTCCTACTACTACCACTCCATGATGCTACTGATTGAAATTACACATACCGAACCATCACACACATGCAAATTGCGGTTGAGTAGCAGCATTGCTGTCGTAACCTTGAGCAGCGAAGCCATCTGCTCAACCACTTCTTGCCCTTGAACAACCGGCAACGGCAGCGGTGGCGGCGGCAGCAACGGATTCGCCAGCGGCGGCATCGGAAAGCCGAATGGCACGTTCAACGGGTTCAGAGGCTGGCTCACGGGCGCTGGCTCTTGCTGCGGTCTTGCTCTGTGCTGCAGCGGCTGTTGCCGAGGGTTGAGCGGCTGCTGCTGTTGCTGCGGCGGGGCTCTCTGCTGCAGCGGCTCTTGCCGAGGGTTGAGCGGCTGGTTCACGCGTGCGGGCTCTTGCTGCGATGTTCTCTGCTGTTCTTGCTGCAGGGCTCTCTGCTGCAGTGGCTGTTGCTGAGGGTTGAGCGGCTGCTGCTCTTGCTGCGGCGGGGCTCTCTGCTGCAGCGGCTCTTGCCGAGGGTTGAGCGGCTGGTTCACGGGCGCGGGCTGCTCTTGCTGTGATGTTCTCTGCTGTAGCGGCTGTTGCTGACGGTTGAGCGGCGGCTGGCTCACGGGTGCCGGCTGCTCTTGCTGCGGCGGGGCTCCCTGCTGCAGCTGCTGTCGCAACGGCTGCCACCGCGGTGGCGGCATTTCTGGGACCTGCGGCGGTGCTGCTAGAAGCCCTTGCTGAGTTTGTGCAGCTGAAGTTTGTGGGGCTGGTTGCTGTTGCCGTGGCTGTGCCACTTGCTGCGGCCGCTGCGAGGAGGGGGGGGGAGTCTGAGGAGTTGGCGGGGCTTGTTGGACCTGCTGCTCTTGCTGTTGCTGTGCTGGCTCAGTTATTTGCATTGGCCGTCCTTTTGGCCGCGGAGTTAGCGGGGCTTGGGCTTGGTGCTGCAGCCCTGCTGGTGGTGGGCTTGCTGCGGCTGTGGCTGGACTTGCTCGTGGCATTGGCATTTCTGGTCTTGCTGAATGCCTTGGGTTTAAAAGGCTCTCAGGTGGTCTCCTTGGACTTGCTGCGGCTGTGGCTTGACTTGCTTGTGGCTTCAGTGCTTGTTCTGGCTGCGGCCTTGCTGGGGGGCCAAAGCTGACGGGTGGTCCAATTGGCTGGCGGGGCAATGCCGCAGGCTCTGGCTCAGGCAGAGGCTGGGAAGGCATGTTCACCTGTGCTGGCGAAGTTGATTGTGGCTCCACGGGCTCTGGTCTGTCCTCTGGTCTGCTTGGCTCTGCTTTACATCTGGCCACGAGTGGTCTGCTTGGCTCTGCTTTACATCTGGCCACGACCACTTGAGGAGCCTTGGCTTTGTTGAGGACCTCTTGCCGTGCAGCTCGTTGCCTGCAATATAACTCTTGCGTGCCAACTACCTGAGTCCAGCCATGGATGTGACGACTGAATAATATAATACTAATCTTTAACAAGTAAGTCTTAAAGGTTAGTTTTATTATCAAGATGCCAAGTCACGCCAAACCGTTTAAGCGTGTGTCGGAGTACGGCGCCTTCCCCCTTTTTTTTCTTCTTCTTCTTCTTGCTCCGGTCCTCGTCGCCCCCCTGCTGCTCGGGCCAGTGCCGGTGTTCATTCCACTGCGTGGCACGGTCATTCCACTGCTGATCTTGCCACTGCTCATCTTGCCACTCATTCCACCGCCACTGCTCATCTTGCCACTCATTCCACCGCCACTGGTCATCTTGCCACTCATTCCACCGCGTGGCACGGTCATTCCACTGCTGATCTTGCCACTGGTCAGCCATGGAAGCGGAGCTACTACGTGTCAGTGTCTACTCGTCTTCACTCACTCTACGTTGTAAAAAATATAATTAATTAATTATGCTTCTGAGTCTGACTGAGACAACCTGGTCAACTGCGGACGCACTGTTCTTGCTGACTCAATTCAACCTTGACGTGAAGCCAAATCTGACAAATGGTCAACAACCGCTGATTCGATTATTGATCTGATCAAAAGCCCACTGCAGAAAACCAAACCACCCGGGTCTCCTCCTGCTAGAAATCTGGCACGACGAGGCATGCGGAGGTCTGGCCTCGGTAGTCAATCTGGCAATTCACTTAGCATGAATTTTGTATATTATTATTAATTGATTTGAATTTTGTATATTGATTGATTGCCTTGGGCAAGTCTCTAACTAATGTCTAACATTTTTTACAAATGTTCTTGCCTGTTTGGAGATTGGTCCCGGTTTAGGGCTCGGAGTTGGGTCTGAGGTCAGGCAGAGTTCAAGTCTGATGGCTTCGGGCAGCTAGCAAATCGGAATCTTGCGCGGGAGAGGGTGGTTCGGTTTACACTTACGACTTACATTCAAAGCTTGCGGAAGCTCCGTATTTATCAGGGGGCGTTCGTCATCGGTTCTTACGCTCTCGGCAGGGTTAGGTCTTGCCCTGAAATTCCCACATCAAGAAACACATCACAGTCTTATTATACACTGTAACACTGACTACTCAACCCAACAACCATCAACCAATGGCCAATAATATCAGTTCAATACGACGTAACTAGTTGCTTGCTGGAAGAATAATCTTACTCTGCATTGACCCTCCTTTCTAATCTTGCGACCGCCCGGTCGGCATCCTATGGACGTCTGTTGATCTTACACCTTACTCCCTACCGTCTCTCCATATAGTGACTTTGCTATCTCTTACTCGTACGACCTCACGGCCGGCGTCCAAATGGACGTCTTGCTAATTCTTGCCGTATTACGACTCGGCTTCCCAGCCGCTGTTCTTACGACCTCACGGCCGGCGTCCGATGGACGTCTTGCAAAAACGGGCGCGACCTCCCGGTCGACCCGGCTAGCGTAAATCTTACTCCTAGACCCGGGCACGACCTCACGGTCGGCCCATTAACTCCTAACCCGAATCCTTAGGCGCTCACCCGGAAACCCTCACTGAGTACTTTGCCCGGGCTCCCAGCATCACCATGATCTTGTCCAAGACGTGAATGCTCTCTTGCTTGGGCTGGGCTTGCGGCTTCAGGAGGGCTGCATGGTGGGGTTGGTTTCTTTTCTTTCGGGTCTTTGGGAATAGGGTTCTTACAATGGACTCGGGCCAAACCCTGCAAGACTCGCAAACCCCAAACCCTCCCAACTGCAGCGAAGCCGAAGTCTTGCCCTGACTGAACCTTCCCCCCTTCCCAAAACAAAAAGACACAGCAGCACGCATGATTATGATGACGATGATGATGGTGAGTATCTATATGTGTTCATATTTGTTGTTGCTATTAACTACATTCTTTATGCTGCTAACAGTTAGTAACAATGTAATTGCCTAAGCCTCTGGCTACACTATTGTCAAGTTTGTTCTTTCGACTCAACTGTTGTTTATTCTTTCTGGTTACAAGCAGAGGGATGATCGTGATATTATTGTACTCAATCTTGCTGAAACCTGCTGATTATAAAATAGTACTATTGTTCTTGTTAGCCAGTATTCAGTGTTACAACAGGCAAAACCACGAATAATCTAGCTAAGTCAAAGTGTGTATTTAATTATTCATCACTTATACGGCAGTATGTTTTGATTAGTGTTGACATCATATCATACACAAGTTCATAAAGCTGCTTAATTATTATACAGAACCACTCAAAGAAAATAGATGCATATCCAGGACACACATGTTCTGCGTCCAAATTAAGCAATCAGGAAACTGAGTTTTTTTATTATTGATACTATTAGAATATGAATTGGGATCGTACCGGTGATAGGCAGGCCCCTGTGAGAAATAGTGTGCTGATGATGAGTTATTTAAAAATTATTGTTTAAATTGTTACCACTAGCGATAGTATCACAAATTGAATAATAAGAAATAGCTAACAAACAATATACTTTATTGACAATGGCCTGTATGGACATTGATTATCAATTAGTAACTCTGAACAGCACACTAACAAGTATTCTGCAAGTTAATTGTTCATGACAGGGTTCCCATATTATTCATCTATGACTAAGAATACAAGCCATTCAGGCTTCGAATGCAAATCTATTATACTATGAGCCATTCGTGATAAGGTTAAAGTATGCACATTATTGCTAATACTTTTTAGTTTATTAGTTTTTCACATTCATTGTAATTTCACCTTTGTATTTTTTGAATATAAATATTACTAAAATTATTAATATGAGACTTAATAAATATTTGTATTTAATACATCATTAATAATACTAGTATTAGTAATATTTAATTACTAATTTAATTAGTGTATTAGTATTATTAGTTCTGTTGTTACAAATTATATTGAAATATCAGTATCATAAGTACTAGTATTTAAATAAATTTAAGTATAATAATAATTTATGTAACATTAGTATTAGGATTTAATTAGTATTAGTATTAAACAAATTAGTATTAGCATTAATATTAGTATTAGTAGTTATTATTAGTAGTATTATTATATTAGTATTAGTATTATTAGTATTATATTAGTATTCGTATTATTGATATTAATATTAATATTAATTATAATTAAATGAATATTAATTAGTTATTATTAGTATTATTAGTATTAATTAATATTAATAATATTAGAATTTAATAATAAAGGTTCGAAGGAGGGGAGGTGTTCGGCGAGGGTTCGGCGAACGCCGGCGGGGTTCGACGAACTTCGGGCGAAGGGTCGGGTCTTGCCTTTCCAAAGTGTTGCCCCCTTCTGTGTTGCCCTGATATACGGCACAAACAATTCAGCTGTGACCGAAACAGGGCAAAGTTACGGGATTGCTAGGGGCTGCCCTAATGCTGCGCTTCACACACGCTGGTTTGGGAATGCGGCTTTCAAAACCTTAGGTCCCACGCTTGGTTGTGTTTGCCGCAGTCATGTCAGGCTCACAATTTTCATGCTTTCTCTCGGTTGGAATTGGTTCTCTGCTTGCCCGTAGCATACTCTTATGGCGCCGTTTTGGTGTTCGGACAGTTGGTGCAGTTCGCCGTGGGGATAAAAAGCATGTGCAGTAATTCTTGCCCAAGGTCTACCGTGGATCTTCGGCCCCGCATCATTATTCATCTTCTTTGGCTTTGTCTTGCTGGGTGCCATGGCCAAGCACACGCAGATATTAACTAATCGCACAGCACGACAAGAAAGCTCTGGAGCCAAACCGCATCAACCGCGACAGCCGGAGATCAGCATTTGAAGTGGAGCTTGCTGCCGTCAAGATCAAGCTTGTTGAAGGGACTCCTGTATTCTGGTTTTGAGGTGCTATTCTTAAGATCCATTCGTAGGTCCTTGTTGAGTCCGTATAGGGATCTCAATTCGCATGTGCCATGACGATCACTGAGCGCCAAAAATGGCAGGGAATCGGAATCACACACTCAGACTCAGAGATATTCGGAGGGGTGGCCGCACCAGTCCGCCGCGAAGTTCACAACCCGGGCCTGCCACGCGTGCTTCTGAAGGGCATCATAGCTTGTCTGGCGGACCCCAGCATCTGCTACTGCTACGCTGGGTACAGCCTTCTCACGGAAATACGCTATCCGGTCCTCCACCTGGAACCTCGCTGAAATATTTGTTGTGCCCGCCAGGTGCACCTAGAACATGGCATATCATGGAATCTCACAACACTGAAGGGGCACTGAGCGAAGGCTGCCTGACCAGTCAAACACTCGCAGTTCGCATATCCACTCCACTGAACAAGGACCTGCGGCGCAAAGTGTGAGCTGCCCACAAAGATCGCCTGAGAAAGATGATTCGGTCACATGCGAAAGGGTGGACGACAGATTGTATTCTGTGTGTGTGTGTGTGCACTGCTCAGGCCCCGCCTGACTTGTCGACCAAAACTCTCATGCCGGCTACGTCGCGAGGTGCTGTATTTGAGGTCCTCGTTTTGCGGGCAACTCGCATGGTTGCATCCCGATGGAACCCACGTAACCAGCACGAGCCTTCGTGAAGCCACCAGTCGGGATGTTCCGCACGCTGACCTGCAGTGTTCTAATGATTTCTAATGAACTCAGGCGAAGAGGGTTAATCGTATGTTATGGTAAGGGATATTTCAGGAATGGGGATCTCTACAGTTGAGGCATGGCACTTGCATGGCACTTGACGGCCTTACGAAATCACGCATCAGTCCACGTTGATTCCAGGACCCAGGCAAGTGTTCCGCTGGAGAGGCAGCAGGGCTCGTAGGCAAGCTCGCCGCTCACAGCGCACAAGAACTCCTGAGGCCATACTGAGTTAAGCACGGTGATCTCTGTCAGCATGCATTTCAGCCAGCTCAGTCCTCCATAAAGCCTTCATCGCCCTCCTGCGTATCACGCTCTCGGCAGGAGTTTGCACAAGAAGCATGGTCCCCAAACAGACACACAGCCAGCATGATGAACCTCTTCAGGACTCTCAGTGACCATGGGAACCTGGAAGGTTCAGGTGCAGGGACTACATGTCCGGGTCAACAGATCTCGCACTTAGACTCTGAAAAGGACACCCTGGATTTCGTCATGACTCCAATTCTTTTTCCTACTGTAATGTTCCTGATGCAAAATGATGCAGACTGATGCCTCAAGGTATAAGCTCCACCTGTGTATGCTTGCAACAGGAAAAGAGATTCTGCTGCAGTGCGCTGTAGCAAGACATGCGTACAAGAGCCATGGTCAATCTTTCTGATCATCATGTCGTCATCTTGAGAAACCGGGATCAGCACAGACTTGAAAGGGAGGTAGATTTTAGCGGCAAGACGCAGCAGAAGCGGACTTCCCGCATGTCTGAACTGCAGCACAGGCTCGTTCACGCTGTGGCGAGCCAGGATCGACTCTTCGATGCACTTCCGGCCCTTCAAGTCATTCTTCTAGGTCTCCAGCATATAGTGTATTGTGATGCCTCGCACATTCCAGAGAACCCCTTGGGCTCGGCTTAGTGAGGGTCATGGGAGAGTTGCTTCGACTGCGAAGGGTGCCCATGCCCACGAAAGCCATGTCAGGCAAGCTGCACAGCCACACAAACATACGGGAAGAAAGCGATGGGCTCACTTTTCACGACCTAAGTCGGGCAGCAGCAAGGTCCCTCAAAGACAGATCAAAGCGCAAACCTCATGGGCAAACCGTTAAAATCTGCCGGAAAGGCACGGCCCCAAGCTGTGGCTCAGGAGCCAACACACTTTGGACTCCCTCTCGAAAAGGACCTCAGATAAAGGGTGACTTTGCAGTCAACTGCATGAATGCATCTCAGTCTTCCCAGGCATTCTGTGGGGCGCAGGCCGAGTGGCCTTGACTGATGCGATTTCGACGCGATGAAAGCATAGCAAGGCTGATCCAGTCAGAGCCCAGAAGCAGTACGTACTGAATGCCTTCGAGTGTGACCTCGGCAAGAAGGCGATCATGCTAAGACGATTGGGCCTTTTCGGCTTGCAGAGCAAACGAAAAGGAACGAGGCTCTGCCGGCAGATGGCCCTGAGGGCCGGGCGACTGCATAAAACAGTTGGCGCTGCGCAGCAGAATTCCTCCCAGTTGGTACTGGCACGTTGCCACCGAATGATTGCTCTAAATTTGACCTTCTGCATGCAGTCGCCACGGTCGTCAGGAACTGCTCCCTGCAACACCTCAGCCAAACAGCTAGAGCGCGATGGACCGTGAATGACAAGCCATGAAGCAAGAGTCCTTCAGCTCCCAGCTTCAACTGCTTTGCCGGTTGTCGCCATGTTCGCGGCAGGCCAGACCAGATACCTTGGTGGCACGAGCCGCAAACCGTGTACAGTAGGCTTGATTGCCTTGCAGAACTGCTGAGCAAAGAAAACTTACACTGCCCTGAGACCTTGGAAAAAAAGCATGGCGTTGCCAGGAGATGGCACTCAGCGCCGGGCTGCAGGATGAGACAGTGGGCGGCCGGAAGCAGCGCAGTAATTCTCCCGCGGCAGAATTACAAGTGGGAACAATCTGCCAACGGGTGATGTATTCAAGGCGCAAGAAAGCAAACAGTTGCACTCTACACCAAACAATGCCTCAGCACAGGCAATGATGCTTGACCCTCCCTCTTGGATTCCCCAAGATGCCCTGGCACATGTGTCTTGCTCACGCACATGATCCAGTTACAGATTCCGTTGTTGAAAGAGCGCAAGCTTCTGTCTGGTGCATGCCTACCTGCGTTCAGACAGAGCACCGCTGGAAGCAAAAACGAGCACGCCAAACCAAACCAGTCTGTACCACAGGCCAGTTTGGGAATCGGAAGAGAAGCCTTTAAGCTCAGCAAAACGGCGCACTTCTCGACTTCTCGGCACCGTGCCTGCTCTCTCACTTTGCTTATGGCTGCTCCCTTCCATCAGTCAACGAAAGTTGGTCTTGCAGCTTGAATGCTGCAACCGAGGCGACCACGTTGCTCAAGACTGCATCTTTCTTCTTTGCTAGCCGGTGCATGTGCTCTTCGTGAAGCTCGTTTATATTCATGATGCTTTCTGCAAGAGCTTCGAGATCTTCACGGTCAACTTTCGAGCCATTGCTGCCAGCCAGCACCACGTCCCCCATCTGAGATACAAATTCCTGCAAGCGAGCGGCCGCTTCCTTGGACTTGGTAGTTGTCTCTGAGAGGAGGATCTTCGAGGTCTCGTGCTGGGTGATGATTTGCACTGCCAGGCCTGGATCGATAACGCCGGTCTCGATCATCGCTCGGCGCAACTGGCCTTCAATAAGAAGCCGCTTCTCTTCGTGTTCTTTCACCTCAGCCTCCGCTGCGAAAAGGTCCTCGGCCCGAAGAACATTTTCCCAGGTATTCGGAGAAGCCATCTTCCTGAGCCGAGCCAGGTAGGTCTTCTGAGTCTCGATATCCTTCTCGATCTGCATCAGGTCGTTCTGCAAATCCTTGCATTTCTCTGCAATGACTTGCTCGTCATGTTTCATGCGCTCGACGTCCCCTTGGACTTGCTTCTCATATTCCTTCATGTCCCCTTCCCATGCCCACTTCCACCAACGCTTGATGTGGAAATCCCGGATCTCCTTAGTGTTGGCCACCTGCTTTCTGCGCAGTTTGCCATACCGGTCCATCTCTTCATTTTGCTTCAAGAGGCGCTCCTTGACTTCGTCCCGGCGCCCTTCAAGCTCGTGAAGCTTCTCCTCTTCCTTGCGCTGTCGAAACATTCACTTGGAACATCCGGGAGACTTGAGACTGTATACAGTTTACAGATGTACACAATCAGAAAGTAGACAGCAACATTGCTAGCATTCGACATGCTAGTAACGTTTATTGTGCACTGAATGTCTAATCAAAGGCTTGTCAGAGGTTCTTGGTTTCTCGCAGGGTCATTCATTCAATCTTGATCCTCCCGGACCTGGCCTTTGGGCAACTGCAATGCTGCGATGCTGGAAGACACCGATCAAAAACGCGAGACATTCCGCCGTGAGTTGTGATCAGCTGTTCCACGTGCTTGTTAGTTTGCGGGTTTTGGATGCATGACTCCGGCTTTAGCCTCCTTGCAGCACTATATGCAGCAACTGCTGCGTTGCGCACAGGTTCACGCAAAATCGAGCATCGACTTACGAAACTCCGAAGTTCGGACAGCCAATGGCGGGCAAGCTTCCGAACTGATACTGCCAGCCAAACCCACATCTCGAGCTTCCAGCGCGAGCTGCACATCTGGGTCAGCCAAGCTGTAAATTCTCTTGCACCTTTCGGCGGCTTCGTACAGCCTTTGGGTGACCTCAGAGAAGGCCTCTATGCTGCCTTGCAGCGCAGCCCCTCCGGGAGTTTGGGACTGAAGTCGGGCAGAGGTGCGCTGAAGCAAGCCCTCGGTGTGCACAAACGAGGCATTCACCACTTGCAGCATTTCATCCCTCCATTGCAAGAAGGTGCTGGCAAGACTCGCGCTTGCTTGCTGCATGCTGGCATCGCTTGGTGCACTCTTGCATTCCTTGCAAAATCGGTCGATGGCGACGGCAAGTTGCTTGTTCTTGCCCTGCGTCTTGATGCTTCTCTCTCGTGCTGCAGTCTTTGCCTGCAATACCATTTGCAGATCTGACTCGATCTCTTCCCTGACGCGACCGTCAGCCGTGCGGTGGAATGTCAAGTGGTTCATCGCTTCCAGAGCCTCCACCCCTTGGATTGCATCGTGCTGGTCGCAGAGCAGGGCATCCATCTGCGTCGTCGCGGCACGAACACTTGCTCCTGCTCTCATTCCCGTTCTGCACATGTGCTCCAAAACCCTGGGCGCAAACCGCATGGCCCGAAGCTCCAACAGCTCAGGCACAGCACCCTCTGCGCTCCCCTGCTGAATCTCATATGCGCTCTCCAAATGCCACTGGCCACGCAGCGTCTCGTTGAAGCCCTCTTCCAACAGAGTGCGACGATGAACCAGAATGCTCTTGCGATGCATGAGCTTCTCTATTCCCATGTCTTGAAGGTCGGCATCTGTCAATTGCATGAGGAGCTTCCCATCAACGGCATTGTCACGAAAGGCGTCCACATACTGGCGGATGGGGCCTGGAAGCGAGACAACCCAGTCGGCCACTTCGTTCATGTCTATGGTGCTCATATTCTGATTTGGAGCAGCGACTGACTCTTTCTTCCCGCGGAGTGGCCAAGCTCGAACTGTGGGCAAGCAGCGGCGCGGCTGCTGGACCCCACAGAAGGTGCTTGGGCTGGAATCCTTCGAGCGATGCGCAGCAAGCGCCGCAAGAACTGCGATCAGCACTCGTTGCTAAGCCTGCCTGCTGACCATGTCGCCACACAATCAATCAAGGGAAGTTGGACGAGATAGCTCACAAGCTTGAGCAAGGAGCAGAACTGCGAAAGAATGGAAACTGTGGAGGAGAGAGTCGCAGGCTCCAGAGAGTATGTCAACATCGGTCAACGGAAACTGCATGCAAGAGCTACCGCCTCTCTGCATGGATGCGTGCAGGAAGATCCTCAGCCATGCTGTAGGCCACGACGATTGTGCCCTCAGGAGGCTCATGAAGCAGTTGCTTCGGCTGTGAATCATCAGTGCCATGCAGGACAGCCATCTCGTCAAGAGTTGCAAGACCGCTCGAAAGCACCGGGCAGACCGTCAGCACCTCAGCTGAGAAGGGGCTAGGCTAATGACTGATGCCGTTTGCAAAGCCTGACAACATCTCGTCACCCTTCAAAACCTGGCAGACCTGAGCCACGCCTCAGGTACCAACGGTTTGGATCGCCTTCGCATTGGAGAACACATCTTGAAAAGGACCTCAGGGAAAGGTTCTCTACCCCAATGAGCTCATTGCCCAGGAACCTTGACTGACACGATTTCCACGGAATGGAACCATGAAAAGTATCGTGTGTTTTTACATGCATTCGTCGCACCTGCGAACCGCACTCGTAATCATCACACTGACATGTGACGGGAACATCCAGCAAGATTAGAAGTGTCAGGCGGGTAATGTTGTTTTGTTGCCTGACAGAGGAGCCCCCAACAGAGTTCGCACGCATCCCCTCAAGCCTTTCCCTGTCTCACAGAAACCCCAACACATTGAGCAGGTTCTCGGAGCGTGGAGGTAGTTTCCTCATTGTGATCGGACATCTTTTGGAGTTCGTTAGTTTGGGAATCTCAAACCTTCGTGGGGCATCCAGGCAAGGACTTTGGACAAGGGTGGTGTAGTTTCGGGGCACGCTAGGATGCCAAGGTGCCGGTTTTCGAATCAGCTGCTTTTGCCAAAGAACGTCCCCAAAACGGGTCGTCGCTGTTCATTCTGGGAACAGAGTACGACAGAGGTTGCGCAGGTTTCTATCGCTAAGCCGCCAAGTAAGTCCGAGTGCCAGCGGACGGTGATTGATTTCGTCTTTGGTCGGCTCGCTCTGTCAGGTTAGGTTGGGCATGGGCGCAGCAGCGCAGCCTAGGGCCTAGATACTGACGAGATTCAAGAGCCACTGTACTTGGACCTGCTTTAGCAACATAGACTACAACACGGATCCGCATATTGCGCCCCTTGTATAGAATGGGGTTAAGTTTAGTTATTTATTTATCAAAGGTCCAGATTTTCTGCCTTTGCACATCTAACACGCCTGGTACCTCCGCGAACAAAACGCACCACTGCCGGCCTGCGCAATTTGAGTGAGCCGCCGCGTCGCCTCCAGATTCACAGAAAATAGGGAACCCCGATTCTCCCCTAAACCCCACATAATAGGATGCTTATTACGAGGACCCCGGAGGAAGCTAACTACGCCAGTCTTCAGAAATGCCATCATGGAGCAGTTGGTTGAGCTCGTCGGCAGGACGTTCAACACTGCATAGAATAGCAAGGTGTGAAAAGACCCCCACATCAGGGGCAAACAGTGAAGTGTCATGCCGATCCCCAGCGACACCTGGAGGTACGGCGGAATCGCGCTGGAATGCATCGCCGGAAGCATGGTTTCAAGGGTTGAACAAGGAATCTGCAGCAGTCGGTCGCTGTCTCGCAGTAAGACCTTTAAGTCCTGCAGTACGCATCGGCTCGGAAGGGTCCGTAACTACTTGGAGTATTAGCGGGCTTAGTAAGTATGGTGAGGAGTCTTAAAGGCAACCTATTTGGGCTAATTGGCAGGACTTACAACTACAACTGCTGCTGCCTTACGTTTATAACCCTACTTAGGAAGTCCAATGATCCTCTTATTAAGGATCCCTATTACAATAAAGGGGGACATGGGCTGCCGGATCCGACGAGCATTGGTATAGCAAAACAGGAAACCCCTCCCATATACGACAAGTTCGGTGGCATTTGTCGGCTTGCAGCAGAGTTCGGTCAGCTTGAAGATATGGCTTCAGACACAGCTGCATTCCACAGAAGAGCGGAAGGATTAGGGTTTACGGCTTAGTATATTTAGGTTGCTTGTGTGCACCTCTATATTACCGTTGCAGACAGGAAGTTTGCTGCACGTGACACATCGAGGTTTGCACAGCTTGCACCATGCAGTCTTTGAGCACGAGTGACCTGGCTCGGCAAGGCGCGGAAGGAGTGCCAAAACCAGAATGAACAAATGCGGACCGAAATGGGGATCCTGTTTCAAGCATCAAACTTGGACACGGGCCTGAGGTCATAGTACCACTACGTACCACGATCAAGAAACCATACCCGTGCCGCCCGTGCCAATCCTTTTGCATCTTCTTGCAAACGTACTGTTCGCAGCTGCACAACCCATGCGACAGCAACAGCCGCTCCCATTAGCACGCCTTACCACGCTGCCTACGTCTTCACAATTAAACTGCCCCTGGCATGGTGGCGTGCTTCGCCGCCTCGCTCCTGTGGCGAGTGGCATCTACGAGATACGAGAGGCACGAGGGTACCTGAGGGAAGCGGACTCCGAGACTCGGCTCGGAGCCTTGCGAGCTTGGAAGCCACGCGGCTCGGAGTATGGGCTCTTGAAACAAGCTCCTCAGGCCGGACTGAGGCGCCGCTGGGTCTTCACGTCTTGTGGGGCGTGGCTTCCAGGCTGGCCATCGTGGCTCTAAAGCAAAAGGAATCCACGAAGCTAGCAACATGCATTCAGCGAAAATCCGTTTCTCCAGGGAGGCCCAACCGTCCAGACAGAATGCCTGGCCGGCTTGCTGAAAGGTTTTGCAGGGTGAAGCCTCTAAATCTCCAAACCCCTTCAAATTAATTCCTTGTCACATGGAGGCTTGTGTAGTGGCAGCAAGATGCCAGGCATGATGGTTTCCCCGCAACTCTGAAAGGGGATGAGGCCACAAGGCCTCCACCACGGTGCCGGGTGCCGTGGCAGAAGCCTGAGCCGAGGTGGGAAGATAGCAAAAGCATCAGTGTGCTCTGCAGGACTCTTTGCATATGGACCTTCAAGCTCTTTCACCAAAAGGGTGCGTGCTCTTAGAAGAACTAGTTCCTTGGCGGCATTGTGCCAAGGCAGCTGGTGCTGCCCTTCTACAGTTCGACAGACTCAACTTAGCTAGGACCATTCCACACGCCAACTGGCATGAAAGGCAGTGCCTGCGCGACCTCCTCAGCTTGAAGTGCTGGTGGACACCCTGGAATCAATTGGCAGGCATGTGTCGAGGCTGTTACTGGTGCCATCCGGAAGCATCGTAACGCCAGAGCTCTCATGTACATCAGTCACATGGGTGACTAAGCATTATGCGGATACGTGACGCGCTGAAGATGGGAGTCGAGATGAAGTCGATCGTCTGATTTGCTTTCCCGATTGCTTTCATTCCGGTATGCAAAGACCACATACCATGCTGCAGTCCAAAGGCTTTGATGTCATACTATATTTGTCAGTGCCAGGCAAGAAATGTTCCCTGAGAGAGCCAGGGCACGATTCTTGTTCGCATGCTGCGTTGTCGGTAATGCAATGTATTCCCGAGAACTTCGGAAGCTTGTGTCGATCCGTTCTGAAGTTCAGTTTTTTGGCCTGCTTTTGGTTGTAAAGCGACAGGTCCCGCACACGCTAGATTTCGGCATCTGCATCTACTATGCAGCAATGAATGCAGGCAGGATTTCCTAGCTTCAACACTGCAAGCGTGACGATCGATGGAGGGTTTCACATTTGATCCGAGTCTCCAGGAAACGTTTAAGTACATTGTATAATCATGTGGAAAGCGCTCTAGTGCTCTGCCCGCCCACATCCAATGACCCAATGCGACGAGACGTGCATGGGTCGTGGAGCGTTGTCGATGCAGGAGTAGCTGCGGAGATGGACTCTTCTGCTCGATGTCCAGGAACAGTAACCAAACGCAGATTGAATGAACACCTGGAAGCACCCCCACCACTTCGATTGAGCCCATGAGTTTCTGGGCGATCCTACTCCAAGACGTGTGGTGGTTGACATATTCACGAACTACATGCCACGCTCCCAACCATGCAACGGTGTCGCCTGGCGACATGTGCGACATGTCTATTTCCATGGCCTTCGATCGACAGCAATCGAAATCTAAACATCTTGAAGAAGTCGTCAAACGTGTCATTGCGCATGCCCCTGGCTTGCACCTGACATGACAACAAGAGACTGCAGTCACACAAAGAGCCTTCCTATATATACAACTGTCAATCGAAAGATGTGTACGCATGTGTGTGATGATTCCTTTCATCATTCACTCTTGCAGCGTGGATTTGATTTCTCGGCATTGTCCCAGTTTTTACTAGAACATCAGTCTTCTTGAAGTGTTGCGGGTGTTCCAGTTCGACTTCGGCGAAATGGAAATGGAGTCCAAGTAGTCTCGTAGGAGAGCAAGAGGAACAGAGGAAATAACAGTTTCAACAGTCCGAAGCCTAGAAGTCTGAGCATTGTACAAACCAATGCATGTGCACCCGCAATCTCGCCAGCAAGAAGGAAAAGAATCCTGTGCGGCCTCGCCAAATTTTAACGAGAACCACGCTTTTCCTAAACAAATTTGCAGCATGGTCACATAGGGATTTCAGAATACCGGCAGCGTATGTACATATTCAGCTAGAGCTTGAAAAATCCCACCTGCTGCAGCAGCATAGGCGCATGGCCTGGCAAGGCAGGCACAGTGGCAACCACGAGGACCAGCGGCTCAACATTCAGGGCTACATGATCTCACCAATGGTCTTCAAGCCTAGAATCCCTACGCTTGAAAAACCCGCAGAGCCGAGGCGGTCATGTCATGCTACCACGTCCAGCGGCTCTTGTTCTCCACAGTCATGCTGCAGTAAACGTGGATACAGCAAGCGGGCTTCATGTCGGCACACGAATCAGTGTCGGACTTGCTGTACAGAAAAAACAAAAATGACCTCACGTCCTGAAAGCATTTCGCACTGATGCCCCACGTTTGCTCACAGCAACACTGGCATCCCCCATCCCGAAAACATCCATCTGCGACAGCTGGCTACGGCTTTTGCAGAATTCTGTGGACGTACCGTAAAACTCGACCCTGCGATCTGCTACGAGTATGGTGCTCCAGACCCCATAAACAGATACTGTCCCCCTTCCGTGGATGGATGGATGAATGGAATAATGATACATAGATAGACTCAGACAGATATCTTATTCGACACCCACACAGATGTCTTCATTCAATGTCTGTGAGTGTGTTTTGAGGGAGATTTGCGAATGGAGGGCCTCATCACGGAGGCGTCCAACCAGAACCCACACGTCCTCTGGAGGCTCTCCTGCTGCCTGTGCGCAGCACTATTGGAAACTCGATTTCAAGCCTTGCACGCTCAGAAGCCCATCACTCGTCAGATGGAACACCCACGCACAGAAAGCCGCGCACGGTAGCGCAATTCAACAACAGGTGCGAGATGCCAATCATCAGACCCGCCTCTTTCGGCTGGTTGGCGACCGATAAGGCCTGAGCCAAGCACGAAGAACGACGGTGATGTCGAATCCAGGCTGTGCCAAGCCTTCTGCAGCTGCAACTGCAGTCTTGGCAGATCTGAAACTTTGCAATCGCTGCAAAAATGCAGCTGCTTCGCCTCGAAATGCACAACGGAGCAGCAGCGCAGAGTAGGACCGTACGCAGTCCGGCCGCCGGCTGGCCTGCGGCTTCGGTGCCTTCGGGCCCACGCCCACGGGCGCTCTGCCCTCCGCAAGCAGCCAAAGGCTCTTGACCTGAAAGCGGCGAAGCATCAGGGGCTTGGGAGGCCCCGAAGAAAACTCTCAATGTCTGCTAACATTCGGTGCCTTGGCTGCTTCGGCGACGCACTGCAAAAAGCTCTGGTCGATGCTGCCCAGCACGGACATGCCTCGCAAACAGCGGCTCCAAGGAAGGTTGGAGAAGGAAAGTGACGAAAGACGTTTCGCGTGCCCCACCGTCGCCAGGCGCCTGAAGCCTCTCGCTCACAGACCTCGGATTGCCATCCGCACCAGCCCCTCTGCACCAATGCCTTTGCGACGCGGTGCTGAGCCGCGGGCCAGGAGAAGATCTCGTCCTCCCCTGCGCAGGCCCCGTAAGCCTCGAGCGAGAGTGTCTCACTCGGCCGGCCGGCCATTCATTCGTCGCAGCAAGAATGTTGAAGCCTCGAAAAAAGCTCGGGCTTGAGTGCTCGAAGAGAAGCGCACGTAGCCCTCGGAGCGGAGCCGAGAGAAACAAAAAAGAACAAAAAACGTCTTCTCATGTTTTTTCGCCCCATCAACGGCCTGCCCTGTCGGTTGGCCGTCATGTCGAAGCAGGTACAGGTCCTGGCAAAAGTCAAGCAAAGCTTCTGAAGCGCCAACTTCCGGACACTGCGACCTTCACATCGCCGAAGCGACTGGCCCGTTCCATTATCAGCTTACCATCCTGGCACCATTCCACAGCAGGCGAAACAGCGAAATACACGGTTTCCATCTATCTCGGACCTCCAGGCAGTCTGCGACGGACAAGTCGCGCATGTAGAGCTGGCAGGAATTCCATTCTCTGGGTGCGTAGAGACGCCGGAAGGTCAACACATGTCAACCAAAACCTCGCAACCCGTGGCATTGGGCGGCAGCTCGATGGTGAGCTCATCCGCGAACACCCGCAGCGGCCTCGGTGCCAATCACAGCAGTCACAGCACAAAGTCGCATGTCCCTGAGACAACTGACGCCTGCACACTCGCTCCAGAAGATGTCTAGGCCCGCCGCTGAACCTCTTGCAAACACCGCATGTACTCTTCAAAGGTCTTCTGATCGTACTCGTACTCGATGGTCGAATGCCTCACAGAATGATCAGATGCTGGGTATCCGCACCAAAGCCAGGTTGCCTGGCGTCTCGGGACTGAGGACTCAAGTCCATCACCACTGCCTGCTTCGCAATCTGGGCAATCACCGCACGGCGATCAGCGCAGAACTCGAAACACTAGAGATACTCCACCAAATGCAGCACCTCTGCGTTGGATCTGCGCGTTTCGAGCGCATCTCCCGGTGTCTCCATGATGGAGCTGCAACCCTACCAGTCTCTCGTGTTTCGCCTAGACAATGCCCCTGGCAAACCGGCCCCTGATGCCCTCGACTGTAAGGGATTATGCAGTTCAAACACTAAGATCTCCTGCTGAAACGATCCCGAGAGAATCCTTGAGCAAAGGCGGCTTAGTGATTTGACGTGCGACGAATGAGGCTTATGTGCCCAAAATGGAAACTTCAATCTGCAAGGGACGACTGATTAAGTGAACTGCGAGCTCTCTGAACGCAGCTTTCCATCCACTGCAGCCATCCAAGACTAGAATCGGCGCGCGGCCCGGGAAAGCGGACGCAGCTCAGTTCTACGAAGCCGCTAAGTCAGTGCTGGGCCCCGAGGACGCGGACACTTCTCCGCGGACAGGGCAGATACGCAGGCGGCAGGAAATGCCAAAAGAGGCCGGCGGCTGACTCGGCTGAGGCTCGAAAGCTCAAGCAACCGACGAGTGTAGAAGAGCGTCTGTCACATTTGGCCCTTCAATGTCTTCCTGCTGGTCTTCTTGGGCATGCCGGCGGCCGAGTTGTGCAAGGGCGTGTCCAGGTCTCGGCCACATAAATCTAAAACTCCAGCACCTTCCCTGTCATCATGCACAAAAGCATCAATCTTCTCGCAAGCCTCTTGACCGGATGTTGAGCTTGGCATAGCAAGAACACTTCAACAAACGTAATTCACACATGCTGCGTTGTTGAACTTCTCCCTTCGGCGGCACGACTGCCAAGCCCTACGAGTGCAGGATCACTGGTCGACGCTCGTGCACTGGTGTGGGGACAAACCGATGGTGGTCTGCATCCAGGTAGTCTTGTCTTCCGTGGAACATCAACGCCGAAAGACATTCCGCCGCTGCTGCACGCACATATAGGGTGTCATCCACTCTCCTGGTCTCTCCATGAGTATACCAACAGAACTGTCCTCCCCACCAGGCCAAATCTGAGATTAGACGGTCGACCTCTTCTGGCGCATGCCCCCGCCAAATCTCGTGCATGCGCAGCATGCAGTTCAGGCCTCAGCCACGCTAGACTAAACTCCGACGGTTGAAACGCCTTTGCGGGTGCGTCCAAGTAACCGCTACGTGACCTGATCCGTGCCGGGTTGTCATACCCGTGCACATTCGGAGGAATCAGGGCACCCCCACTTAGGTGCAGCTTTGCAATGCTGCGGATCTGAAATGCAAGCTCCTGAAGTTGCAAATGTGAACATCACGAATCATTACGACATATCATAACATCAAGCAAGAGCAGGCCTTGGGGTCAGTGAAGCCTTGCGACACGGCCCGGGTCTTGCAGATCTCTGCGGCCTCAACGGCACCGCTGGCAACTGGCAACTGACAACTCTTCCGTGGCGTGGAAACAAGCGAATGTGACAGGGCCGCGCACTGGCAGCCACTGGAGAACTTGCATCATCAAGAAGTGCCTTGGTTCGACATCATGCAAACCGCGGCGAAGGAGTGCGCCCCCTTAGCAGATGTTGAGCGTTTCGGGTGTTGGCCCTCTGCGCGCGCTTTGCCAGAGGTCTCAAAAGACTCGCCTTACTCGTGATGCCTTCTTTGGCGGCGGATCTGAAATGACAGATCCCGCAATGGGGATCAAGATGAGCGGACGTTGGGAAGAGCATCTTGGTCACTAGTTCAACTTGCCGGTGAGTGACTATGACGACAACATGACCATCTTCCAAACAGATCGGCAGGCTGGCAGGGATAGGCGGTGACATTGTTGAATTCGGGACATCAGACACAAACACCAGCTGCATGACGGAAGAACATCCAATACAATGCACGCAGCACATCACGACCGCGTTGTTCTGCTTGTCTCCATGCATCCTGGTCCGCCCTCAGCTTAAAAATATCCAACAATGCAGCCTTGGTTGCGAGGGCCAAGCAGCAGGCCCCACTTTCTCCTGCAAGGATTACCACAGACTGAAGGAAAATGGCTTGCAAAGGCGAAAACGCTGGCCTCCTGAACCTCCGTCAATTTTAGTGGGCCATTTGCCAAAAAGCTACATCGTTGGAACTCCAGCACAAAAACGCTTTCTGCCTGGTTCGGCTCGAATGTCACGGCATCGACCGCAACTGCGACCTGCTGCAAGGTGCGCCAAGAAGCGATGCTCCCAAGGCACAGCAGAGCGCAGCTTCAACTCCAACTCGCCTACATCGAGCACATACAGAGAGCTGCGACGAGAAGTTGGCGAGTGAACCGGTGAGCATCCAAAAAGGTGATTCGGAGCTCGGCAGTGACTGCAACAACCACGCTGAAACTGAACTCAATGAACCTATGGAGATGGGGAGGGTACAGGAAAGTTCGGCTCCAAAAGGGCTCGGGACGAGCATGGATTGACACTTGCATAGGAGAACAACACATGCTCGCGACATCTGGTATAAGCTTGACGACAGCTTGACGTGGGACTACTCCTGGCCTCCGCTCCCTGCGGCTGGGTCCAGCAGCTCTGGTCGTACTCATCTTCGATAGCCGAGCCTTCGAGCCTGACAAACTGATCAATTTTGCGCGGTCACGCTGAAAGCGGGAAGCCGGGTTGCCTCTGGCCGGAATGGTGTACATCCAAGGACTCCTCGGGCGACTCTTCAGAAGGCAAGAGTTGTGTGGATACATATCCATGCAATATAATATGTACGCAAATATTTGGGAACCCCCCGTTCAGCAGGAACCGGTCAGGGACCTGGTTCTTTGGTGGCGGTCGGACCCAAAAGTAATCGAGCCGTGTAGGCGGGGAGCAGCAGCAGAAGACCATTCAAAGCAACGGGCAGAGCATCAAAAAGCCTGGAAGCGAAACTTCGGATGGATATAGACCGAGACGGGCGCGAGTAGACAGCAACGACAAACCCACGCCGAAGCGCTGGTCAGACCCAAAGATCAGTGCAACGACTGAGTGCATCGCAACATCAATTTGAGATACTGGGCACATGATCAAGTTGGGGGCTGAGCAACAGCTGCCCTGACTGAATGTGGTGCACTTGTTCACCGAAAAGGCACGGTTGTGGCACTCCACACAAACATGATTGCGTTAGAACTGCCTCTCTTTCGCTATGTACTCGCTTAAAGCCAGCACCTATTCGTCAGAAATGACGATGACTTTGGCATCCATAACTTATTTGTAAGTTGTATATTCATGTATATGGTATGTCTAGTATTCTCTAGAAGATCCAACATCCAGCTTCAGGATACCTAGTTTTACTACACCATGCAATGTGGTGTCATGGTAGATTCAAACACATGTTCTTCTGCGAAGCCAATACCGTGAAGTGAACTTATAACAAATTGTCAAGACGTGCCAATCCAGGTGGTAATATCAGGCCAAGTATATTCTCCTACAACAAGCAAGCGAATCTATGAAACACTTCTTCGAAGTCTTTCGTTCACAAGTAGAAACTGTTTATCTGTTTTTGGTTGTAACTAGAATTCTTTCTCCGACACTTGAACTATATATTTACTTGTTTGAATACTCCTTTAATGACGCTTCTGTGAACTAAACTCAGAAAGGACACCTCGTCATCCAAGTCCATGCGGTAGCTGTGAATCTTGGCCTGGCGATGCTGCAACCGTGGCAGAAGCGTGTGTCTGTTACATACACTATCCCCGCCTGGCGCCGGCGTCGCTGCTGCCTTTCCAGCAAACCTGAATCTTGTTGCACTATGCTGATTCCGATGAGATTTCAGTGCCCGGCTTGACGAAGGAATGACAGCTGCTGCGGCTTCAGTTTCCTAGTCCGATGGTCTTTCCGACGCTCGCGACAGAAGCATCTCTGAGGCAAATGCGAAATTGGAAGCATCCCGGTTTTCCTCCTTATCCTTCACGAAGGCGGCTTCGGCCTTGCCAGCATCTTCTGGAGATTTGAACTCTGAACGGCGAGGGGCACTGTGCCGGCCAAGGATGCCACGCTTCCGCAGCTTGAAGGCTTGACCTCATCGAAACAGCAGCGACATGTGCGACCGCCATCTATCGTTGCAGTGAATTGGCGTGACTCCGTCAAAAAGATCGGTAGCAGAGGCTGTGGCCAACTTCTCTGGAGTCTCAGCGTCGTCCTGTGTCGTGACATGGGGACTCAAAGAGCTTTCAACAGACTTTGCTAGCACTCCTGCGCTTTGTGGCGCCTCCGAGGTGCGCAGGGGAAGTCCTGCCAAGCTTGCTCTATCCCGGGAAAACGCCATGCCGGCCAGCGACTGTGGAAGGGCAGAACGGCAGAACAATTGCCTTTCTCGGGTATCCCCTCATCATTCCCAAAGCATTGGCCCGCAACTTGCTGGTGCACAGGTGACCTCGTCCATCCCGAGCACCTGCCAAGGTGGCACCTTCCTCCTGCTCAAACCCTGAAGCCACTCTGAGACAAAGGCCGGGTTGTTAGTATCCACGTTTTCCCCATTGACTCTTGCGGCCTCTGCATTGCCAGACTTCATGCAATGCGCTTTCGGGAGCTGCCGAATAAGTCTGCTGCCAGGCTTGCAACAGGCTTGGCCTCAACGCCGTAAGACTGAATGCAACCGAAGACAAAGCCGCACAAGGTCCCCACCAACTTCTCGGGAGTTGCCACCTCCTGCAGTCACGGCGGGTGCAAGCCGGAAGCCTTTCACCAGACCTTGGCGCTGCTCCTGTGATTTGCTGCGACGCGGCGGAGTGCCTGGGACGTCCTGCCAAACATCTGGCAGAAGGAAGAGCGAAAGGGGATCTTTGGTGAGATTTCGTGCCTCATGTTCAGCAGGACTCCCCAGCGGCACCTCCAAAGTGAACAGGACCAGAGTGACTGGACCCGTGAAGCAACGGTTGGACGGTTGGGTGGCGTGCGCCGACCTAAGTACCACCACTCAGCACTTTTGCTTGACTGGAAATCGGGGCCGAAGTAGCGCGACAGTGTGTGCTCTGGGTTGTCTGCCTCTCCCTATCAACCCTACACCCCCGAGTGCCAGCCCTGATGTGTAAAGCCTTGGCAACCTCGGCATGGATGAGGTGCGTGAATTCGCGCAAGAGGTCTGCACGAAAGCTTCGCCATTCCTGTCAGTCACTACAGTCACTACCCCTCACTCTTAACCGGCTCTCAACATCTGCTACAACAACTACAGCCGTCAGACTCCTGAAGCAGTTCCTCCTTGACGGCTTGCGATGCCTCATTTGAGGCCGAATGTTCTTGACATCTCCCTGCATGACAAGCGGATCTCCCGAAGGTCCAAGGTCGGCACGGCCTTTATGAAGCCCTCCGTCACGGCCAGGTCCATGCTGTTGTTGGACTCTGTCGGAGCCTTCGAGCAGAGCTGCAAACCATGAGACTACTAGGACCTGTCGCTTTAGGAGACTTGCTGGGAGTGAATTTGAAACCTGCCTCCTCGCCCCAGAAGGCTTGCAACATGGCGTGGCTGCAGTTGGCGTTTTGAACTGCAACTGCCACACGAAGTTCAAGAATTACGAGATCCGTGGATATGCAACGTGCTCTCGTTTCATAAGCCGTAAAACCCATGTCATCTAATCCGAGCCAATGGCTGGCATGAACCTCTCACGTGTTTGCTTGGTGAAGGCTTGGTGGGCATGGTTACATGCTGTAATCAGTTTGCGAAGCTCACACTTGGCCATGTTCAAAGCCAGTTTACAGGGCTTGCTTTCGATTCGGCTTGAACCACTGCGGCCACAAGCAAAAATGGGATGCAACCGCCGATTGTTTATTCTGTTCCGCTGCACATGCCACCTGCAAACTGGATCGCACAACTCGAAAGCGACAAGACAGACGCGAAGCGGGACGCAGAGACAGAGACAGACAGAGTGATTCAAACGAGCAATGGCAGCAACACGTGCAGTAGCAGTAGCAGCGGCAGTAGCAGTGGCAGCAGCAACAGCAGTAGCAGTAGCAGTAGCAGTAGCAGCAACAGCAGCATTAGCAGTAGCAGTAGCAGTAGGAGTAGTAGTTGGAGTAGAGTAATTAGTAGTAGCTGATTCCTGTTCAATGAATCATGTGCTGGGCCCTAGGCCATCTGAATCTGCACCACGCACACCAGCACACGTCCATCTTGCTATCCGACAGGGAACGGGGAACTCAGAACCCAAAAGCTCTTGATCACCTGGTTTGCGGCGTGGGCCAGCCGCCCCACTGCAGGAACACTCCAATGCTGAAGTTGCTTGATTCAGCTTGCATTGCCACATGCTGCAGGGCACGCAACTTGGGCAAATCTGAAAGGGTCCTGTCTCAGCATAATGCCGAGTGGTTTTCGAGCCTGTGTGTTTTTGAATGCGACCTGCTGATGTGCAGCAAAATTCATGCAGAGATACAGCGTCTTGGCAGGCCAGCCAGCTCGAAACGACAAACTAGAAACCAAAGATCAAACATCACGGGCGCATTTGACCTTTCCTTCTTCAGCTTGGAGCATGTGTCAGCACAGCGCTTGAAATCTAGCATCTACAACAAGCTGGGAGACTCAGAGGATGCCGACTTCTTCCTGCTGGCAGGATAGCGATGGACTTAGCCACGGACTTGGGGAGATTCGAGGAGCTGTGGATGATCCCAGCGTCTGGAACGTCGGCTCGTGCTCGTAGCGGTCGTAGCGTGGCACATCCCGTGGATTGGCACAAATTTCAGCTGTATAAACAATAGGAAGCGGTCCTTATGCATCTGTCGTCCACCTCTCCCGATCTCGGCTTACACATGCTTACACCACCAACTCCATTCTCTTCATTGTGTCAACCTCTGTGCCCATGCAGCATGGCGTCCAAAGCCAAGAAAAGAAGCTGTGCGGCTTGTCAACAGTCTCTGGGTGCCCCGAGTGTTCCGCTCGCTGCAGTCGCATGGCCAGCTGCCTCTGGCACGAGAATTCGTAGGCATCGATGTCTACGTGATATCGTTGACAACACCAGTCGAGCTTGCGCCTTCGCATCTTGAAGTATTTGCATCTCCGAGGGCCATACCGTTCTTCCAATTGCTCGGCACTTTGCATGCCTGCCTGGACAGCTTTTCGAAAGGCATCTGGAGCGGGAATCCGCAAAAGCTCCTGGAAGGCCTGACACAGGAACACCCGCAGTCACAACAATCCAATCCAAAACGCACTAGGCTGGCCGCAATTCCGTAAGCCATCCTGCGTTGAGGACGCCATCCCACACGTCGCCCGCAGCTGAAAAGAGAAGCTGCAAGGCAGCGCGACACTTCTGGCACGAGCCTTGATATACGAACAAGGACGCATCAATTCTGCGAAACTCTGCGCTGCATGTTCCCGAGCGGCTTGATGGGCAGGGAGTCAAAGACTCCAGCCACGAATGCAGCCTGCCAGCGCGGTGCGATGAGCAAGCAGCTTCTGCGTTTCTACATCGGCATACAATAAAGCAAGGACCGTCATATGGTTTTTATCACAAACTATGCTCTCACGGCATGGGCTGTTCAGGAAGCGACTCGGTGTGAAAACCATCTAACAATACTTAACAGACTTTACACATATATACCACTTCTGTATGTATGTGTGTATATATATATATATATTGTCATATCCTTACACATACTCTATATATATATATATATATATATATATATATATATATGCTCCCCCCCCCCCCCCCCAGGACCTACCTCGAAGCCTCTTCTTGTACTGTCTGGACGACGCTACGACTCCACTCCGAACTAAACTGTAATATACTGCGTAGTCTTCAGTCTACGACGACACCACACCGCGAACCAAAACAATACCATGAAGTATTGTCTACTGTCCTCTGTATGCTACGCTACTTAACGGCGCACTCCTCCCGATGTTCCTTTTTTGAACCGTGATCTATAGGGTATATTTAAACTTAAACTATTGTAAACGGTATCTTAAAAGGTATTCTGGAGTATATTCTATGAGGCATATTTGGGGTATACAAAAGATATATTCCATAGGCGGTCTTCTGTAAGGATGGTATTCTCTAGGGCATTCTATAAGGTATTGTAGAGAGTACTCCATAAGGTATTGTACAGCATTCTAAGGTTTATATGTAGGTATTGCATAGTGTATGTTTTATGAAATTCATTAAGGTGCATAGCGAGTGCATTTTATAAGGTAGTTGTAAAGATAGTTGTCCTGGTTCCTGATTTCTTCATAAGAATCCCTTACCCGAAAGCTGCAATTCAACTAGAAATTCTCAGATCTTGGGCTCCGGCTGGCTTGCCATATTTAAAACCCGTATCTATAAGGTACTGTTAGCGTTTTCTATAATGGGTTCTAAAAGGTAATCTACATGGTACTGTACAAACTGTACAAGTATTCTATATGGCATGCATAATGTACACAGGATGTATCAAATAGAGGCGTTCTTCTAAGTATTCAAGGGGGTATTGCAGATGGTATTATATAAGGTGTATGTAGGGTAAATCGGTGGAAAAGGTAGCTTAAAGGGCATTCTATATGGTATGTGCAGCATGTGTTTCAGAAAAGCTCTGTTCCCTGTATGTATCTTTTGCTAGATAAGCATCGATTTTCGAGGAATTTCTAGATCCTATATTCCGGCAATTCTTTGATATGAATCCATTGCTAAATACACCACACGCAACTGGGGAACTCTCAGATCTTGGGTGCACAAGGTGCATAAGGAATAGAGGAACATTATATAAGGTATTACCGCATTCTACATGGATTTCTTTACGGTTTGTACAAAGGGTATTCTGCAAGGTATTCTACAGGCATAAATGTCCGTTGCTCAAAAAGCTGCAAGAAGCTTGGGCTCCTTCTGATTTACTTTGCGTAAGTTTTGATCTATACGGTTTTTGTCGGGTATCCCAAAGGGGGTTCTCAAGGGCATGTATAAGGTATAAGGGGAGTATCATGCATAGAGCGTTTATAAACCATTCTGTAAATTATTCCAGATGGTATTCTCAAAGGCTCATATAGGAATATAGGGTCTATAGGAGATAAACAATGTATTGAGCCAAACGCTTACAAAACAATATGACGTCAGACGCGCATTCCCGTCTGGTTCGTGCTATGCTTGGGGGCTGGCATGAGTTCCGCGATTTTGCACCTAGCCCTGCATGTTTTCCCACCGCCGCAAGGGAGAGGCGAAGTCGGCCGCAAGCAAGCAAGTGAGCCAGTGAGCACTGCAAGTAGCTGCTTTGTAGAAGGAAATGCTCAGTTCTCCTGGACCTTTGCAAGGACATCCTCCATACCAACAGATCAAGATTCTAGTACGAAGCCCAATTAGAAATGAGTATCTAGGTTGAAAGTCCTCCATTTTCATGCGGTGTTAAGCGCAATTTTTTGTTCGCTTGTCACTTGAATATGGACTTATGTTTTCTCCAGAGCTTCGTACTGAGGACGTTGCACCCCGCCTGGCCCAACTTGTAGCAGAACTCTAGAACTCTAAGGCCCGAACTTTCACAGGCTATTTAGCCTTTCAATTCACTTAAGCTTCTTCTTTGCGGAGTCCTTTATCTTAGGCTTCTTCTTTCTAACGCCTTTACAGCCGGAAGGACTTTTCAAAGCCCTCGAGTCCGAAGGACTCGAGGGCCCTTTGCCTAGAGTACTGCAGTTCTGCTACCACTTGGGCGAGGCGTGGTATAACAATGTAAGAAAATGCTGCGACCCCTGGTACGTTTAAAGAAACCAAACTCAAACGGGGCGCACGTACTGTGCACTACTTTGCTCCTAATTGCTGCAGGATTTCTATACCAGGATGAATGAGGGAAGGAAACAGGCAAACCAAACGCAAAAGATGCGGAACTAAACTTGCGACTGTGCTTTGCCAACGTCATGATGCATCATGACCTGACTGCATCGCTTCGCCAACACTAGTACACAACGCAAGTCCTCGTCCTGCTCTCAAAGCGAAGGGGTTGCAGGTCTTGGGCAAGTCCCTCCTGCCCACTGCTTTTTGCCCAAAACATTCGTAAAGAACACTGCGAAAAAACATTGCCTTCTGCGCACGGGAAGACTGTAATCGAAGATCTGGCTATCTGGGCTGAGAAGGCACATGAAACTCTCTGTTCACGCCGCGCCGTTCTGAATCTGATCCACACCTTCCAGGATGGCCAACTTCTCTTTGATACGCTGGCCCTCCCAGAATCAAGTTTCTGCTGCAGCTGCACCCAGACGGCAAACACGAAATCATCATGAAGACGCTCCTGTGTCTTGATCTGGGCAGCCATGCACACCTGGGACACGTCAGGCCGCGCAAGCGGACAACTGCTAGGCAGCTAGAATAGGAAGAGCAAAAGAAGTGGACATGCCGTCACTTGCTGTTGCTTGGCCAAAGACGATGGCTGCCAAAGGGCGAAAAAATCATCGCCACAAGCAACACCGTGTCACTTGTTCTCTCTGGCGCAGGAGCACACAACAGCCTCGTGCATTGTTTTTGATAACGGCAAACATGATGCAAAGACACCGGAAATGGCACTGGGACTTGTGAAAGCACAATAGCTTGCAACAGGATACAAGAAGTGGGCTGAAACAAAGGCCTGGCTGCAGCGACAGCTGCTTTTCTAACCTCCTGCGACTGCGCTTCGTAAGTTGCATGCGCTACTGTCGCAGAACCATCATGGAAGCAGGACGATGTGTGGGGAGGTGCGGGAGGGTGCCTGAACACTCAAGCAGCTGGGCACCGAAAAAGCCTTGAAACTCGTTACCTTGTGCTTGGATGACACACTTTGATCAGAGTTGCTGTCGCAGTTGGCCGGGAAACACAAACGGCCACTGAAACCCGGGCTGAAAAATCCCTCAGAGGCATGCAGTTCTTGCAACAGTTCTTCGGCCGGGAATGCTTTCATGTCACCTTGCGTGCAACTACCATTATATCGCCAGTGCTCCTAGCCTACAATGTCCTGCACATGGGTTCCAGTTGCAAAATCAGGAGACCAGGACCGTTCCTGTGCAAGGGGTGAGGTTGTCTCCTACAGCAGCACCCGGCAGATGAATAGGGGGAAATCATGATGTCCACAAGTACATCTTTGCATCTGACGCGGAATGCTGGACCAAGGCTGCGGCCAGTGGCACGACGGGGACAGGCTCCTCACTGTCTGGCCCCCAGAGGCTGGCCAGTATGAAGATGGGCACGCATGTTGCAGTTTCCAAGAACTGCGGCTTCGCAAGCCCCGAATCCCAAACCAGCAAAGCCTCCTTATAGGACTTCCCAAGCCAAGCTGTCTGTCTCGATGGGGCTTCTTGCTCCAAAGCCCTACAAGAAGGTACCCTGATATGCTCCACCCTCGATTTGAATGGCTAAAATGTTGGGCTGCGAGCAGCCAACTTTTGGCAGAGGCTTGGGGTCTCCAGAGGGGTTAAGGATGCCCATCAATCCTTGGGGGGCTCTTAAGTCATGGTCCATCGCGTCATGTCGGATTGCATGGTGCTGGAATTTTTGAATGCGTCACGCTGTAGGGTATTTGAAGACCGTTGCATGTCTGGGTTTGGAAAGCGAGGAACAAGTCATGGCCTGCTCGGCTCCATCGGCGCAGGAAACAAGCCAAGCACATCACGACCTGACCTGCACTTCATCAACTGCGCAGCGCGCAAGATGAAATCAAGGTCGTTCCTTGGCGACCTCAAAGGGGATACGGCTGCGCAAACACGATGAGTAAAGCCCTCTTCGATGTTTGGATAACCGCACAGCCAGCGCACACCGCGAAATGCTGCGGCCAATCTCAGGAAGGGACCGCCATAGTGTTCGCTGCACCCTTTGCCAGCGCGGCATGGCAGCGAGTATGCTTGCGCACGAGCTCTGCGATATTGGGATCCTGGTAACCTATGGCAACGAGACGTGGGCTACAACGCTGTTGCAATCTAGATCAGATCGATCTCAGGGAAGATGTGTCTGGATCAACGCAGTTCTTGCAATATCGCACTTTCGTCTGCAGAACCCCCAGCAGCTGCATCTGAACATTGCGCGCGTGGTTCAGCTTGCACACTGCGCTGTCGCTCGGATCTCTCAGTCATAAGACTTACTGGTGAAACATTACAGCAAATCTTGCTTCTTTATAAGACTTATTGGGTGGGGCATTAGAGACAATACGGCTTCCTTATGTGAGGCGGGGGTTTCTTGCGGGAAAGAATGCCTGACAGGCCGAGCCAGAACTTAGGGTTTTAGGGTTTTTTACCTCCCGCTAATTAGAAAGGGAAAGGATGCGGTCCAAGGTTCTATTGCCGCACAAGTGTAAAGGGGAGGGAGCAAGCAGCAAAGCTCGCAGTTTAGACAAAGCGGGGGGGGTTGGGGTGGCGGAGCCCCCCCCCATTTGTAAACCTTCCAAAAATGACCTTGTTTTTTCGTTTTTACCCCCTGAAGCGATTTCGTGTGGTTTCTCCAGTCTTGTGTGTTGGAGAAGACGATTTTAACCATTTATTCGTTTTACAAAGGAGACTCTTTGTCACTTCTTTTTGTCTTCTTGCTTTTTTACTCCCCAGCGAATACGTCTGGCTTTCGCATTCTTCTTGTCTGTCGGTGAAGACGTTTCTTTTATGATTATTTTAATTTCCCTCGCTTTTAACCCCCTGAAACGTTTTTGTGTGGCTTTCTCCTTCTCGTGTGTTGGGGAAAGACGTGTTTGTTCATTTCTTCACGGCTTAAGCGAGCGCGGGGCTTGGGGGGTCCAGCCCCCCCCCCCCATTTGCAACGAGGGGGCCCCCTTCGAAGAGGGCTTCGAAGGCGATTTCGCAAGGAATTTCTTTTGCATGTTGGAGAAGATATTCTTAGTCTATAATCATGGTAATAGTAATAGTAATAGTAATAGTAATAGTAATAGTAATAGTAATAAGTAATAGTAATAGAAATAGAAACAGTAATAGCAATAGTAGTAGTACTATTAATAGTGATAGTACGAAAGCAAAGCCTTAAAGCAGGACAGCGGGTAAGCAGAGAAGTACAACAGATGAAAAGCAAAAGGAAAGTAAAGGCAGAGGAAAGCAATCAACAAGAAAAAACAACAAAGCAGAGAAGAGCAGCAAGCGAAAACTTAAAAAAAGAAAAGCGAAGCAGACAGTCAGAGAAGCAGAAAAGCAGAGAAGCAGGAGAAGCGGAAAGCAGAGAAGCAGAAAAGCAGAGCAGCAGAAAAGCAGAGGACAGCAAAAGCAGAGAAAAGCCAAAGCACAAACGTAAAAACAGTAACAAAAAACACTAAAGCAGGGAAGAGCTGCAAGCAAAAACTTCAATAAAAAACACGAAGCAGACAATCAGAGAAGCAGCAGCGAGGAATCAGAAAAGCAGAGAAGCAAGAGAAGCGGAAAAGCAGAGAAGCAGATCAGCACAAAAGCAGAGGAAAGCAGAAAAGCAGAGGAAAGCACAAAACACAAAAACACAAAACAAATTCCCCAAGCAAAAACAAAAAAGCCCTCAAACAATTAGGATTCCATTCCCTTCTTGCCAAGAAGCCGAGAACCCAGGAAGCTAGGAATCCGATAAGCCACGCACGTGGCGGAACGCGCTCCTGGCGACAGCAGCTTCACCTGCTGCCCGACGCAACCAGCAGCGAAAGGTACTTTCCAACACGTACCGATATAGTGTTGCACGTGAAGCCGAGTTCGGCCACGGAATGTGTCTTCTATCGCTCTCAGAACGGGTACTACCTCACATCGGACCACATAGCCCCGAAATTCATCCAGGCTGTGACAATTCGCGAAAGCGGAGAAAGGGTCGAGTCCAGGGACGACTCCCCTCCACTCCCGTCAGAGGTGCTACAGGCCTACCTGCGGCCACAGCTAGGGAAGGCAGGCCGACAGGCGGCCCCGGACAGCTCGAACTCGTCTAGAGTCTAAAGGGTAGTCTATAGGTCTGTGCGATGAAGGGTTTGGGCCACCCGATTCAGTTGAATCGACCCGACTGAATCCAGGCCGGATTGAAGACTGAAGATTCCTGGAAGAAGTTGCTCAGGGACCTTCAACCTTCAATCTGACCTGCGATTCAGTTGAATCGACCGATTCAACTGAATCGGCCCCGATATCACAAACCGCGAGCGACAATACTTGCATCGCATACCACAAGGGAATAATTGCGTTAACACGGCTTACATATGGTTCCTAGCACTGCGCGTATAGATGGTTGTGCGCTGTGCGTTCTCGGCCCCCCCCCCCCCCCCCCCCCCCCCCCCCCCCCCCCCCCCCCCCCCCCCCCCCCCCCCCCCCCCCCCCCCCCCCCCCCCTGGAGATGTAACCTGGACGTGTATCCCCTCGCTAGGCGTACAGGAACACAGGCACTCAGGTGTCTCTTTTGCTACAGGCGCACAGCTGTAGTCCACTGCACTAGAACCTTGAGCAACAGGCATGGATACATGCAAGTGATACGTGAAACAGACAGGCACCTGGATGTGTAACATTCAGTGTTTCAACCAGGCACAAATTTAAAACACGTAGAGCTGCATGGCCGTGGAGTCGGCATTCAACTAGCCTGTTATTGCTCTCGGTCGAATTAGCGGAGTATTGAGCTACATCTGCGACTTGAAGAGAATCTATACATCTCTCACCTGAAGACAGCTTCAATGAAAAGAGCAGAACACGCACGAAAACGCAAACGGATCTTCAACTGAAAACTTTTGCTTGAAAGTTGCCCACTTGTGTTCAGTTTCCTCTCCAGGCGGAAAGCTTACTGTCACATAAAAGATTGTAGAGCTTAGCTCCACTTGATGCCAGCATGACATCTTGCGACACGGCAAATATATAAGGGCATGAGAAGTATCTTATCCTGAGATAAGTATCTTTCTTTGAGAAAGAGTTCTTTAGGAAGTACCTTTTCCTGAGAAAAGCATCTCCCTATGAAATGACGAATGCTCAAGTGGATACCTTCTTCTGAAAGAAGCATTCCGTGAAACACTCTGCCAGTTCAGTCGATGAACTCTATGTCGCGATCCCAGGTTCTATCACGCCAATGTTCAGTACCATGCCAGCGGTAAATGTCAACCGTGTGGATCGGCATCACCGGAGCATGGCGAACAGGGTCGTAACCGCGGGGATCAGCAGGGGATCTAGGTAACGAGATCTGTGGATCAGGAGCAACGGCATCATCTTGTTCCAAAAGAACCTCGTCGAGTCCATTGTCCATTTCCACATCCGAAGAATCGGAACCTAGTCAGTGTTTCCCCTTGCTCTTGCCCTTGGACTTGTCCTTGGACTTGCCTTTGGACTTGCCCTTGTCGGCGTCCTTGCCTTTTCCTTTGGAGGACTTGCCTCCTTTGCCGCCTTCTTTGCCACCAGGAGGTTGTGCGGGTTCTTGAGGACGTTGAGAACCAGAAGCTTTAGCACCAGAAGCTGCCTCTTCCTGAGAAGAGCTTGCTCCCTGTGGTGCGGCTGCAGGACCAGTAGAACCAGAACCACGCGCCTTGTTCAGCTTCTGTCTCTCTTTTCTTCTGTCCGCGGCTTCCTTCATGGTGTCGGGATTGCGGTTGAGCGCTCTCATCCTGCCTCCAGAGTACTGGTTCGCGTGAACCTCGATGAGGAGCGGAGTGTGAGCGTCATAGTCCCGATCGTTGAGAAGGTACGCGGCGCTGGTGGAGTTTAACAGCCACTCAGAGACATGGATGTCGAACTCAGTCTTTGAAGACGGAAACTCCGCCCATTGATCGTCCGACATGCTGTGTCCCCATTCCATGACTGTAGCCATAACAGGATCCAAACCAGGAAAAGTATTCCAGTCTGGTTGCTTAGCTTCCTTGTATGGCATTCCCAGCGTGTCCTCATACTGTTTCAGAAGCCACATGGCGTTTGCTGACACATGTCTCGCACGAGGCGAACAGAAGTGTGGGCACTTTGGGCTTTCTGACCATGCCTCCAAGAAGTAGTCGAGAAGGCTTTGGTACATCCCGCCACGAATATCCATCGACTCCTGCTTTCTGCCGGTGGCCCGGTAGAGGGCCATGTTGGCGTCGCCACCGATGAGGTCGACTTGGTAGTGCAAGCAGTCGATGAACATGTTGCCCAACACTTCATGAGCCAACGCCACCTTGTCTGCCGCCGCGTCGTTGTGGAGGTGGAAGACACAAACTCTCAGCCGGTCGGATCCAGCTCGCTCCAAGACCTTGGTCAGTGACTCATCTGGAACATCACCACGACTGCCCTGGAGACCGGTCGGTAACGTCATGCCATACACGATTTCCGCGACCATATAGGTTATTGGAAGGGACTCGTGGGCATATCCACTGAGAGTGGAGCCGGCAAGACGGGTGATCGAAGATCCGACACCATTTGTACGACTTCCCACCATCAGGTCCTTGGACTCGTTACGAAGGAATTGCCAACCGCGTGACTTGAGGAAGGCCTCTTCGGAGTCATCGATCTTAGCCGCTTCGCAGAGCATGAACAAATGCGTCTTCGACTGTGCAATCGATTTTATCAAGGCTCCTTTAGATGGTGTAGCATCGTCCCAGTCAATGTGATTAGCAACGGAGCTAGGAGCGGAACGCTTTCTTCCCCTGCTCATGTTGCCGAGATTGAGGATGAGCGCGGCATACTTGGTCTTGCTGGTGAAGATAGGGACATTGGAGTCCTCTGCCAGACCAAAACGATGAATATAAGGATTCGGCGTCTTCTCAAGAGAGAGGTCCCCGATCTCCTCTTCATCGACTCCGGTGCTTAAGAAGTAGTGAAGCATAGCATTCAAAAGTTCTTCTCGAGTTGCCGGATTGCCGCTTGCATCCAGGGACTTCAGCTTATCAAGAAGTGCTACGAACGTCCCCAGAACGAAAAACAACGTCCTTTTTGTCGGGACGACGCTCGTAGATGGGATCCATCTTGTTGAGTTGGTCGAATAGATCCACCATAGAGAGAGAATATTTCTGTCCCTTGTGGTTCGGAACATTTACCCTCCAACTCATATGCTGCACCTTGTAGGCGAGAACGGGCTCGTAATCAGGATCACGAAGTCCTGTATGATACAAGCCTGAATAGCCATATCCACGCAACTGCTTGCAGAGCAGCCGCATAGGGCTTTGTCGTTCGATTTCGGTGAGCTGCGTAAGGAAATGTTTGAACTCTTCGAGATCGACGAGCTCGATCTTTTCCTTTGCTTTGCCCATCTTGTCGAACGCGTTCTCATTCTGGTCCTCTGCAGTCATGTCTGCTTCATGTGTGAGCTGTCGGAGCAATTCAATGCATGTGCTTCATGAAGAGTTGTTGGTCTCTTTTTAAATTTGTGCCTGCATTGCTCAAATCAGCTGGTTCAAAACTCAAGTGAGAAAGTAGCCCACAACTTCCTCTTCTTCTGTTACCAGCATGGCTGCGGCAGGACCCTCGATGGACACTGGACGCTCCTCTCATGAGGAGGCACCATTCCAGGTCTACTGGACACCGACAACGGGATGCAACTTCAAGATTGACGTCCGCACTGGTGTCCCCGACCTGTCCTTGTACCAACAGAGCGCGTCCTGGGCAAACCGTCGTGTACTCCGAACAGTTGGAGATGGCGACGGTAATGCCAGCTATCCTACAAGGGATCGTCGAGCCTATCCTGCGAGTGCTCCGGTGGCCTCCCTCAGGATCATCCCAGAAGGTGTTCCACGGTTTTTCCGTCAGCAGGACACCACGGCGTACTTCCCTCAGGGGGAGATGGCCGCGGTGAACATTCTGGAAGGACAGTTGGCCTTTCTGTCACACGTCCTGCTGTACGAGGAAACTCACCCTGGGACCCATGTGTTGCAGCGGCACCTCACGTGGAAGTTCGACTTCCGCCGGTGCTTTCTTGGATGTCTGACCGGCGACGAGCTCACCGAGCTCGATCGTGAAATCTTCAACATTCACCAGATGCGCCACAATCACGGTGGATGGGCGGTGAAGTCATCCAAACAGCTGTCATCATTGACCAGGCACGACACGAGGGTCACGCCGGGTCGATACATGGAGATCCCGTTGGAGACGATGATGAAGCACCCCATCAGGCCTTTCGAGTGGGAGCCCAAGAAGTTCTTCGCCTTCTTGATGGCGAACTCGAAGGGTCGCTTCAACATCTGGGTGGCCCCGGTGGCTCTGCAGTTCGAGCGGTTCTTTGACTTCGACTTCTATGTCGGGGTCTCCGCCGTCCAGGGTCACTCACGGATGCCCGAGCGGGTCTCTGATGTTGCTCTCGGGGAAAGGCTCACCTTGGAGCGATGCCGCCAGCTTGGAACGATTTTCCACGCCTCGGATAACTCCAACTACGAGAGCATCCGGGAAAACGGCTTAAAGCTGGAGGCGACGAAGGCGGCGTGGCAGCGGCACAGGAAGGCCATCCACCTCGTTTATGCGGGTGGAGTGGTTTCTCCTGGGGCTGGGACCGTCATTAAGTACGGTACCTACGTCTTCTACGCCAAGCTCGATTACGAGTGCTACCTGAGTCACGGCCACAATCTGTTTCTTACAGACAACGGCGTGGTGCTCTCGTACCAGGACATTCCGGCGATGTATCTCACACATCACTACCGTCCTCCTCACGAGCAAGATCCGGGTGGCATTCGCCACGAGAGGAAGCAGCAAAGCGCAGGGGTAGGCTCTTCTCAGGAAGAGGGAACCGGGAACCTCAGCGTCTGCTTCCGCATCTGCTTCCGGAGGCCCTCCACAGGGAGGGGTACCGGGTAGCAGCTCGGATCCAATGCCTTCGAAGCCAGCTCCCAAGAAGCGGCCAAAGACATCTCAGGATGCAGGCCAAGCGTCACCGGGAAGCTTCTCTCAGGAGAAGGTACCCACATTGGACGCGGCAGCTCTCCAGAAGCTTGTTCGTGACAATGAGCTTAAGGCAGAGCGGGAGCGGCAAGCCACAGCCTCCGAAGGAGACACCAAGTATGCGTATCAGTTTGGGGACACCGTCCACGGCAAGATTGATGCGCATAAGTCCCAGCAGCAGGAGGAGCTCAACGAGGTTCTCCGCAAGGCCAGGACGAATCCATGGCATCTCTTCGCGCACGGCAAGTTGCACATGGTGGACTCCTCTGGCCAGCCGATGCTTAGCACCTATGGCGATGCCCTCGTTCAGGTCACCCCCTGGCACACTTTGACTACTTCTATGAGAGAGTCTTTGGGTGGTGAATACGATTGGGCATCGTGGTTGCAGCATCCTCTTTCGGGGTACTCCCTGCACTTCTTCCTCAAGGCCTTCGAGATGGGGAAGTTGCAGGGGAACTACCTCGTGGAGCTGG